>PVJD01015196.1:0-25922 GCA_004026545.1 Mormoops blainvillei | reverse complement strand
GTAGAGAGCAGGGATGCTGCTAAATGTCCTGCAATGCACAGGTCACACACACACCCCCCAAAAAAGTTATTTGGTTAAAATGTCAACAGTGCCGAGGCTGAGAAACCGGAGTTGGAGAAAGAACCTTTACAATGGCCTAGACGTCTACTGGATCTTGTGGCCGTTATCTCTCAGCCTCATCTCCTGTTGCCCTCTTCCTGGTTGACCCCCCTCCTGCCCTATTGGCCTCCTTACCTTATCCTCCCTCGATTGTGCCAGAGACACTTCTACCTCAGATCCTTGCCATGTATATATGTATGTATATATTCCCAATTGTGATGAGCACTGTGACCAAGAAAAAAAGGGCTCTGGGCTCACCAAGAGAGGCACAGTCGAGGGAGGCTTGTAGGTAGTGACTTGGATGTGGTTATCAAAGGGTAGATTAACCGGGCACTGAGGGAGTGAGTGGTTCAGGGAAGGAGGAACATCAGGTGTTGGAAGAACTAAAGTCCGCGTGGCGAGTGTGCAGGCAAGAGCAGAAAGTAGATATGACGGGCAGCAAGTGAGTATTGTGCTGGGGCAACTGGTGAGTTTCAGGAACAATAGTGGATACACTCTTGACTCTCTTTTGGGCCTCCTGCATCCCCGCAGTGTGTACAGATCATCTGAACCCGGTTGTCCCTTAGAGGCTTCCACATGATCCGCAGTCTCTGCTACTTACAGCGTTTACTCCTCTCCTCCTGCCCTGGGCTGTTAGGTTCCTGCAAGTCTTTGCAATCTGACCAAGCCTTCGAGCCAAAGATGGTGGTGATGAGTAGCCTGAGAGTCATTCTTCAAGCCTGTCCCTGCAAACCACTGTGGAGAAAGTTCCAGATTCCGAGGTCCACGCCAGTGAGGCCCTGCAGCCTCTACACCTGCACTTACAAAACCCGGAACCGAGCCTGTGAGTACACAGCCGCTCAGAGCGAGCAGGAGGCTTGTCGTTTCATAACAGTCCCGCGTGTTAAGTGTTTGTGGATGGGATGTCAGCGGGGTTCCACGGTGGGTTTGTATTGACACATAACACGCGTAACTCTGAGCTGTGCCACGTGGTGATTCGATACATGTGTATGTTGCAAAACGATTTAACAGCAAGAGTTGGGAAGTGCTTTTCTTGACCTGTTTTAACATGCTAAAATGATGTCATGCAGAAATAGGACAAGAGAGAGATCCCAGTTCCGAGTACTTTGGAACCCATTCTTTATTGTTTCTTGTTAGCATTGTCTTTTCATTCAGGTCGATCTGCCGACTGCGAATGATTTCTGTGGATCTGAACATTCTGGAAAGTGCATATTAATGCTTGCCAGCAGTTCAGAACAAAAGCTTCACACTCTGGAATATTCTTTCCTGAGTTGCAAATTACAGTTGCTTGTAGCCGACCTACTTGTAAAGTGTGTGTTCTGCTGTAAACACAGCGGATCAGGTGAGGCAGCAGATGGTCTTCACTGAAACCTCTCACATCTCATCCCCTGCTGAAATACCAGCTACATCCACGTCTCTGAGGGCCAGGGATTCTCTACTGCGGCACTACCGACATGGGGTGGGCGGTTCTGGGTTGTAGGGGGCTGTCTTATGCACTGTAGGAGGGTGGATGGCATCCCCGGTCTCGACCCACTGCATGCCAGCAAAGCCCCTGCTCAGCTGTAACAACAAAAAATGTCTGGACACATTTCCAAGTGAGTTCTGGGGAGCAAAATTACCCCTGGTTAAGAACGATTGAGAGGAAAGGAGAGGATAACCTGTGTATTTGTGGAGAGGTGGGTTTGAGTTTATGGAGAGATGAAATGGATAAGTATATCACTGAAGAGGAATTTTTTATATTTTCCATTATTTTAAAGGGGCTGACTCAGAGTTTTCAAATGTTGGTTTTCTTCTAGATCTGGGCTTCTCTACTTTTTCTCTTTGGGTTTAATCTCTTTTGATCTCATATGCACATAACAAAAAACGTATGTAAGAAAAGAATGCTTGTAAATTAGGAATGATAATCTAGCTAAATCCAAGGATTTGAAACTGCTCCCTAAATATATTTTTATTGATAGTATATTTTCTTTCCTCCCACGTTGACTGTGTTCTCATTAAAAAGAACTGGCCATTAACCAATAAAATATACTTTAAAAAATAAGAAGAAAAAATAAAAAGAACTGGCCAGAGTTAAAATACACTTCTGGTTGTTGGGTGTGGCTTCCTACCCGCAGGCCCACATCCTACCCAGACTGGCTTATTTTCAGCACTGACACATTGAGGCATAAACTGGAAAAAAATAGTCATATTATCTAGTTAATAGTTTTACTTTTTAAAAACAAAGTTGAAGCGTATAACTCTAAAATGCAATATGCTCATATTTTTAGGGTAGTTTTGCTTCTTTTGGCTGACAAAAAAAAAAGTAGTGGTGGCTTGGGAAAGTGGAGCTTCCCTTGATTAAATTCCCACATCAGATGTCCTTGTTGGTAAGTTGCTAAGAAAAACAGGTGACAGTCACCATTTGATTTGGCTTTTGTCATATGACACCACCTCTCCCTGTTTTCCTCCAGGAGGATATTATGTCCCTGCTCCCTGGGCCACTGGGCATGCCTTTTTCTGGTATTCTGGTATAAAAACAATATTCATTGTTTCTGGCAGCTGAGTACCCCGGCAGAAGGCCCCGTGTTCGCTGACTTGGACCAAGAATGACCCAAGAGTATTGAGGGTTAGCAAAGATAACTGGAAAGTCCTGTCGGCGGCTGGTCTGGTCCTGGGGTTGTTATCCTCATCACCGTCTTTCTCATCGTCATAGGCTCAGTGCCTCCCTCGGGTGTTTGAGTTGGACCATATTTAAAACGGGGCAAAGAAGATGAAACTGTCAGTGAAGGAGGAGGACATGGCACATTCAGAAAGCAATGTCACCCTAGAGCCCTGTGCTCCCTGCTTTACCCTCACCACCCACCCTCCGCCCAGGCTGTACACTCCAGTAGATGTTGACAGTCCTAACTGTGGGGACTGGTAACATGATAACATATAGATACCAGAGAGGAAAGTAAAATCAGTTTCAGTTAGCATATCATCCCGTGAAATTTGGCAAAATTGTCGCATGAAAGAAATTGAGGCATCAGATCTTAGACCATGAGAAAATCAATTTAACTATGCTGATTCTTAATTTAATGAAATACAAAGACTGTCACCTAGAATGGAAATGGTACACAGTTGTTATTATTCCAGTGATTGTTAACGTGATGCTCTCCTTACTTTAGAAAGAAGGGAAGCATTTGTTTTTAGGACAACCTGGAATAGAACGGGACTGTGTAAAATGTGGCCACATGTGGCTAGCGCTTACCCTATTGGCAGTGTCCATTGTCAGCGAAAGTTCTGTTTGACCGGGTTGGTCTGTATTGAACTGAACTGTGGTAGAGAGTCGTTCTCGTTTCTCCAGTTAATGGTGAGAAGAGCACAGATAAAGCCTGGAGAACAGTAGTACGGGAGGCCCTCGGCTAGCTTCGGGGATGGTTTCCTAGAGACTGTGACTAACCTGTCTCACCAGAGGCTCATTCTCCTAATTGAGAGGGAAGTTCCTACGGCATAACACTGTATGTCATTGAGCCTGTGTCAGATGGGTTTCAGTGTAGGTTGTTTTACTTCAGGCTGCAGCTTCCAAGAACTGTGTTGAAAACTGTATCAGAAAACTCATTTTGCAGTGGCTCCTTCACCAAGAATTCTGGTAAACCCAGATCATCGAGGCCTGGAGCACCCAGGCTGCGTTGTCTTTCATTAACTTTCGTTTTGCAGTGGCTCCTTCACCAAGAATTCTGGTAAACCCAGATCATCGAGGCCTGGAGCGCCCAGGCTGCGTTGTCTTTCATTAACTTTCAACGCGTGTTGAGAAACAGTGGGCTGGGGAAGAGCCCCCCGGGGTTACATTAGCGACCCGGGGGGTATCTGCGGCTACAGGAACGGTGGGCTTTGGTCTCCTGCACTGAGGACTGCATGTGCGTGCTCTGGTGGACTGGGCTCAGCACCTCAGTGCCCTTTGCAGCCCCGATGCTGTCGTGGGTGGGGTAGTTCACGAAGATCCCTCTCGCAACGTCACATGGAGGGTCCCTGTGTATGGAGTCACTGCACCAAACCCTAGGCTCACTAGGGTGGTCTTCAGTTAGATGAGGAAGCAGCACATGTCGGTGTAAAGCACAGTGCAGAGCAAGACACAGGAGGAAAAGCTAACAAGCGTGTAGAATAATGCTGTCCAGAGTTAAATAATGTGAGCCACAAAAACAAACCATGTAGGCAATTCTATATTTTCTAATTATCTCTTTTTAAAAAAAAGAAATAGCATGTCAGTTATAGCTCATTAAAACTGGGGGGTAGTAAATTTTGTTCATTTGTGAAATTAATTATACTAATATAGAAAATATATAGGTGAAACATAGTATATAGATGAAACTAATTTTACTAATGTTTTATTTAACCCAATATATCCAACATATGATCACTTTAAATGAGATGAATATAAGAATTATAAATGAAACATTTTATTCTTTACTAAGTCTTCAAGTCCCTAGGTGGTTTACAGTTACAGCACATCTCAATTTAAACTAGTCACACTAGGCCAGTGGAGACCACGTTAGACAGTGCAGGTACAGAGAGCGCTTGCCCAGGAGTAACAGCCGATGAGGAGGCGCTTAATGTAATGTGGGCTCGTCAGGGAAGGGGCTTGAACTGACCTTGAGAGCCTGGTAGGATTTTCAGAAATGAGAGAGGAACAGGCAGATGTGAGCATGTGAATGCAGGAGGTGTTCTCGGGTATACCTGCTTTCCTGGTTCAGAAACTGTGGGCGAGAGGTAAGGTTAGAGAGCCGTAGTGTCAACTTGTTTGGTTTTTCCTATCAGTAAAATAAGCATTAAGTGCCTCCTTTGTGCCTGGTACCAAGTTCAACCCTGGGCCTGTAGAAAATGTACAGAACTCTGGCTGTAAGTACTTAGAGTTGACATAGGCCCTCTGAGCAGATAAAATAAATGCACATTGCATGGGGCATGTTTGGGTGCTAAGTAGTGTGAGAGTGAATGCAGTGTGAGTTGAGCAGAAGGAAAGGTCAGAGTGGTTGGAGAAAATACCAAGGCCGGAGTCTGGGGACATGGGGTAGAGGGGAGTGAGAGAGGAGGCAAAGCAACCAAGACGCATGCTATGAAGTCACGGGCAGGACAAAGAAGAGTTAAACCTGGAAGATTTTTAAAGAAAAAAAACATGCAGTCAGTAGGGTGATATGAAATAAAGGCGAAAGGAGAATGAAACCTCCCCAGCGATGTTCTTGATCGTATTCATTTAATGCTCAAGTGATGCAAAGCCAGCTCAGTTCTGGTCTGCAGAGCAGCAGGGGAGGCAGATAATTTACACATATGTGTGTAGGACATATTATATTCGTTCTACCATTCTGGATTCTTGGCTGAGCTCCCCGCCCCATAATAAAAGGCCAATCAAAGAAAAACAAACAGGATTTTAATAACATGGATACCAGGCCAAAGAAGAGAGAAGAAAAAATGCTTTGGGAACGAGTTAACATATAAAATCGTTTTAAATAAAACATCAGCCGTCTTGTATATTTTGATAAGCATCAGTACCAGCTTCATTTGTAATGCAGTTTGTGGCACTGGAAAAAATAATTCTGTGATTGTTGAAGGGAATTCTATTATAAATAGAAAGAGAAGATAAATATTAAAAAAACATTTTCTTAAAGAAAAAAACAGAAAAAAACCATGGATACCTCCTGTACACATAGGAGAGACAGAGACCCAGGAAAAATAACTCCTCAAAATGACCCAAGCCACCACCTTGCTCAGACCAAACACTCTCAGTAGTCCTCACAAACTCTGGGTATTTGTAGTCTCGATGTGCCCTTGCCAGAGTTATTTCTTCATATTCTCTTATGGATAAGCCGCCGTGCCACCCCTCAGCAGCTTAGCGACTAAGTGCTTACCAAGGAGAACAGATGAGATGACATCCTGACAAAGTTTACGTCGCTCACATCAAAACAACTTTACTTATAAAAACAACTTCATTCTTAGATCAAAACAACTTCACTCTTAAAAACAACTTCAATTTTCACAATAAACAAGTAGACTTTAAATCATATCAAACTGATGTATAACAAGTGTGAATTCTCAAGTCCCCAGCCACAAGTCTAAGTATCTCAGAGGGTAAGATGTGAAGACTCTTCGTGCCAGGAATAGTTAAAACTGAATCAGGGCTGTTCTAGGTGTTTAAAAATATCACAAAATCAAATGCAGCTTTTTATCTCAACAATTGCAGTTCAATACTAAAATTAAAGGATATGTACCAAATGCGGCATTACAAGATAACAGAAAAGGGGGAAGATATGGCTCCTGCCTGCGAGGAGTTTGCGATCTAATCAAATTATAATAGGAGGATATTGTACCAATTCATATACATTTTCCATTTTAGATCTTTGAAACAGTTCTTATTTTTCACAAGTTCTTTCATACTAAGGGAGAAAGCCTAAAACATTAGTTTCGTACCTCTCTAGAGATGAGACTCCTGCTTTATATTAAAAAATAGAAAGAAAAAAGTGAATATTCTGAGTTTGCCTTTGCTTTTAGGCCTAGACCAAGATTTCTCCACTATTGCATTGTTAACATCTGGGGCCAGATAATCTGTGCGTTGTGGGATGTTTAGCCGCATCCATGGCTCCCACCCACTAGATGTCAGGAGCATCTTCCTCCAGTTATAACAAGCAAAAATGTTTCTAGACATTGGTAAATGTCCCCAGGGGGTATAATCCCTCTGTTGAGAGCCATTGGTCTAGAAACTTCCTGGAGACCTTTATGTCTATACTGCTGGGGCACTTTTACCGAAAAAGACAAGGTTAAGATCTTGCACTTCCAGCTTTGGGTAACTACCTCAGAGAGAAGAATGTTTCCTCTGTAAGAGTAAACCAGAGGCAAGTTTCTGTTTTTTGTGGGGTTTGTTGTTGTTGTTTTTAATGGAAACAGGAGTGTCAGGGACCCTGTCATACAGAGAGAGGTTTGACTGGATAGCAGCTGCCTTGTCACTTTCTCAAATCCCTAGCCTCATTCTTAGCAGTGGGGTGAGGTGCAGACAGTCATCAGTAATGATTTCTCTCAATTCATATTTCTTCTTGTTCTCCTGTGGGTCTTAGTTCTACCCACCCATGGTGCTTCTAAAGGGCAGAGAACCCCAACACCCCAAATTATATACGTGGGTTCAACCCATGACACATGGATGTCTGAACAGATCTATCTGTGTTATGAGGAAGTCTGCTGAGATTTATCAGGGACTTTGCCACAAAGACTGTTACCAAACTGAAGGGGTTCATTTGCCTCCGTGCACCAAAGCTCAATAAAACACAGACAGGAGTATGCAGCAAGGAAAGTAAAGGCTTTTTTTTAAAGGAAATGGCACTAAGACCAGAGACACAGGGGAGTAATGCTCAAAGACCTGGCTCCCTGATGGCTTGCATGAGGACCAGTTATATACAGGAAAAATGATTAATCATGGTCACTAAGGCAGTTGGGGGCGTGGGCTCTACTGATTGGTTGGGGCCAGAGAGGGAGTAGTGATCATTATATCAGATCCTGATATCAGCCATGGTATCATTCTGTCCAGTTTTGTGAAGGTGTGGTCCGGGACGTTCTGCTTTTATGGGCCTAGAGCTGAGACACAACTGAGGTCAAGATGTTATCTTTAGTTTCAAACTGCTCCCTAATCAACAGACCTGCGGTTTTGTTCCTAAGACCATTTGATGCTAACCAGAACCTGGTGTTCTAAGGGCTTAATGATTAAGGGAGTGGGTGTGCAGTATGTCATGGTACTATTAGGCTGAACAAAGCCAGCTCATATTAAGGAAAAACTCATATTAAAAAAATGAAGTTCCTGTGTGGTTACCATACCTGGTGCTTGAATCTTTGGTAAAAAAATCAGCATCAGTGGCGTTATCAGTGCCCATGTGGGACAAACTGTATATACACCTTAATATATAATGGCCATATCTGTTCATGTTATGAACAGAACCCTAGGAACTTTAGCAATGACAATATTCCACCCATTTCGCAGAATGGCTGCCTAATCCTCAAAGCTTGCTTACTTAAAAGGTGAATTCCACATGCGCACTTAAATAGGACCATTTAATTCCTCCAGTGGGATTCTTCTCTCTTTGGTTCTCTTTGCTCTGACATACTTCTCTGCTGTGATTCAAGAAGTATTTGAGTCTGTACTTAAGGACTTAAGTGTCTCACATCCCTCATTTTCCTCTTTCTTCTGAAAGAGAACTACCTGGTGTGTAATCCCAGATAAGGGGCATCCTGATGATAGTCTTGATGTGCTTTCTCCTAGTGCACCCACTCTGGGAGAGGACGGACCTGGTCCCGGGAGGTGAACGCCAGTCACCAATCAACATCCGGTGGAGGGACAGTGTCTACGATCCTGACTTAACACCACTCACCATCTCTTATGACCCGACCACCTGCCTACACATCTGGAATAATGGATACTCTTTCCTCGTGGAATTTGAAGATTCTACAGATAAATCAGGTGAGAACCAGACTGGTAGCCTCATCAGGAGTTAAAGGCACAGTTTCACGTTGGCATAGGCCACATCACACTGTCTCCAAGGGAGCGGGGACCTCTTTTTTTTAGCAATGATGAGACGCATTGGACTTACCTCTTCAATGTATGAAAATAGTCCCTTCTAGTTTTATGCACATTTTCTTCTAGTATAGGTAGTATATTTTATTAATAAATATGCATACCTCTAAGTATAGGCTCATAATTGATACAGAAGATAGAGTGTGAAATTAAAGCTAAGTCCAAAATTTATTTTGCACGTGTTTATGAACATGTACTAATTTTCTCTGCTTGCTGACTTTACAAGACACTTTTATGTTAAGTAACAGTACTTTTTAATCAGATTTAACTGATCAGATTTCAATACCATCGAAATGGTGAAAAGAATATTCGTGTGTGCATGAGGTTATAGTCTTTTATTTATTTTTTTTAGAGAGGGGAAGGGAGGGAGAAATAGAGGGAGAGAAACGTCAGTCGGTTGCCTCTGCTACACACCCCGACCAGGGACCGAACCCACCACCTAGGCATGCACCCTGACCAGGAATTGAACCAGCGACCTTTTGCTTTGTGGGAAGATGCCCAACTAACAGCCACGCCAGTCAGGGCAAGGTTATAGTCTTAACAAGTAGTTAAGACTTAGTGGCATATTAGAAAAATGGAAACTCACCTTCTGTTAATTTTGTTAATTAAGCAATTTTACCTAGTTTAAAAGAAACACTTTTATTTTATTTATTTTCCTTTTCTTTTTGGTGTGGTGGTGGTGGTATGGTGTGGCGTGGGGTGGTTTTGGGTGGTTGGTTGGAGGTGGTGGGGGGGTAGCAGGGTGTGGTGATGTGTAAAAGAAACAATTTTAAAAGAGATGTTACAATTCAAACATTATATTGCTTTTGAATCTTTTTTTCCTTCAAGACAGATGTAAACTAATTAAGAACAATTTCATAGTTTACCTGAAACTTTAAAACGTGATGAATTCTGTGCAGATTTCTTATTTCTTTTTCTTTTTTCAAGTCAAATTTGATGGTATCAGATAGTCCTAAGTAGATTGAAATAATTATTAGTTGAAATAGTGTATCTTAAGGCTTAAAGAGAGACATTCAACCAGTGACAATTTTGCCACCTCTTCTTTCCCAGGGACTGGGGACACTTGGCAATGTCTGTAGGCATTTCAGTTGTCACAACTGGAGGGTGGTAATGTGACTGGCATCTAGTGCGTCAAGGCCAGGAATGCTGCTGAAGATCCTACAATAGACAGGACAGCATTCACAAAGAGTTATCCTGTCTCAAATACCATTATAGCCGAGACTGAGAAATCCTGATCTAAGGGAAATTAATTTCCTCTTATGAATATGAGGCAATGAGCCCATGAAAGTGTTCATGAATGAAGTGAAAGTGTAAATTAAAGCATAAATAGAGGTGTTCACTCCTGTGTTTATCCTGGCTCTAGGATTCTTAACCATATCTTGGTTTTCCTTGCATTTTCGTAGTGATGCTCTGAGACCTACACATGGCCCTCTGGCCCAACTGCAAACAGACTGATCCTTCGATGGGGTTCATCTCTCTCTGGCTCTCTTCCCTCTGACATACTTCTCTGCCGTGATTCAGGAAGTATTCGAGTCTGTCCTTAAGTGCTTAGATGTCTCTATGTTGTCACCCATTTTCTTCTTTCTCCTGCATGGTAGTCCATGATCCCAAAACCCTGAACATCTCATTTATATTTCTCGAACTAGAAATTACTCCCTTTTCTCCAGATTCATCAGGGTCTTCCTTAATTGTCCTAAAACCTAGAGTTTGCCCCCATCTCAACTGGAAGCCTGTAATATTACATTTTGTATAAGGATTCCAGGAATGTTTATAACAGCAAGCTGAAGTCCTGTGTTCCAGGTGCCTGTCTTGTACCATGGGGAGCTCTACTTGTCTTCCATAAAGCTCTGCCATTACTCCTGCCCGAGCTAGACTGATGGACAGACTCAATGCACAGAATACCGGCTCTCATACATTCACTCTGGATGCGCAGCCATCCTCTCAATTATTTCATCTTAATCCGAGTTAGATCCTTAGCAGCCTTTCTTGTTCTGAGGATCCTAAATGGTGGTCGGCCTTCTAATGACCTTGACAGTCTAGGGACTGTTGCCAATATATTATTGCTTTGTTAAGTTAGAAATCTTAGGAAGTTGTTTAATGGGTTTCTTAATCAAGCAAGTTAACCCCAAGATCATTCAAGGCAAATAGCTTTCTGTTTTATTTTTTGGTCATGTTTTTTCTCGTCTGAACAATAGATCCAAGGATTTTTAACCACCCATTTGCATGGGCAATCACTTATGGAAAAACAAGTGACCAACATTTTCCTCATAATAGCTCTCTAGATACCTCCAAACACAACCAACTAAATCATTCCTTAATCTTACCTTCCCTAGGTGAGTTAGTGTCATGCTCTGTTTGCAAAATGCAAGGAAAATTATAGAGAGGTTGCTAATTCTCCACTTGTTTTGTCAGGAAGGATCAAAATAGGTAGCCCCTTTTCATTATGCTTTAATAATTATTTTCTTTAAGATACCATTACTCTTTAATAAGTACCTAACTTTCTACCTCTTTCTTTTTCCATATTTCAGTGACTGCCTCCTATCTCCTGCTTATTCTTCATTGCTATTTCTCCATGCTGTTTCAAAATAATCAGTAGCATTCAAAGAGGAAGAAAGGATGAACGAACATAAAAAATAAAGAAAAATAAAAGAAAGCAAAGGCATCCTAGAGAGGAAGAAAGGCAAGAAACAACTCTAATTCTAGAAAAGAAAGGATCTAATAAATATCAATGTCTATAAATTTCCCTCCAAAAAGTAGGAAATGCTGCTACAGTGTGTTTTACAAGGAAGTGAGGATAAAGTGGTCAAAGGAAGGAGCTGGAGAAGGTATGTGACAAAAATAAAACATGCCAAATCTTATGGGGTGCAGCAAAGGCAGTGCTTCGAGGGAAATCTGTAGATGAAAATACCTAAATCGGAGAAGAAATTTCTGAAATCACTAATCACGCCTTCTACCTTAAGAAACTAGAAAGAGAAAAAAGCAAACTAAACCCAAAGCAAACAGCAAGAAGGTCATAATAAAGAGCAGAAATCAGTGAAATCAAAAGCTGATTTTTGTACAGAGCAACAAAATTGAGAAACTTTTAGCTAGGTAGACCAAGGGGAAAAAAATAGAAGACTCAAGGTACTAAAACCAGGAAAGAAAGAGGGACATCACAACCAGCCTTGCAGAAATTGAAAAGATAAGAGAAGGCATGTGAGCATCTCGTACCACTGCCCTCTGCTGGGTACTGTTTTGTTATTTGGCTCCCCTGAATAGGACACAGTTATTGATTTTAATAAGTGCATATGAGGTATGCAAGATATCATAGGAAAAGGCACTGAATTATGCCCAGGCTGAGTCCCAGAGATGATTGATGTAAATGATCACCTCCTCTGAAATTACTCCCATCAGCTATATCACCAGGCATTGAAGAGGAGGAGAGATGAGTCCCGTTGTTCTCCTAAGGATGCTTCCGGCCCCATCTGGCTTCCCTTACTTCACACGTTTAGGAACATCACCAATGCACCTAGTAAGAATGCTTTCACAAGCATTTTAAGTTGTTCTTCCCTATTTTGGTCCTACATCTACTTTTTTGGAAAAAACAATGTCATGTTTTTTAGTGAATTTACAGAGTGGTGCAACCATAAGTACAGTCCCATTTTAGAGCGTTTCCATCATCCCCAAAAGTTTCGCTCCCATTCCTGCATTTCCTTTTATTTGTATGGGGCTTGTATATTACCTTTCCTTTCACCATCCCTTTCTCCAATAGCTTCCTCATCTCCACATTAAAAGCAAAAGAAGGGAGCGAGCATAATGCAGGCTGCTTACCTGACACTGTGCTAGGTGTTTTATGTTTGTTATATATGTTTTTACAAGTTTAACCTCTCATGTTAGAGCACAGAAAGAACAAAATACCAACAACCTCAAATAAATGAGTATATAATTATTTGACATACCTTGTGACTGCTCTGCTTTCTAATTCACTATCTTTTGTCTCCCTTCTCTGCCCCGTTTCTTGCCAGCTGTACTTGCCCCCTCTCATCCCTGCATCTGCCTTGCCTGACCTCACCCTTGTCCTTGTTCTTGCCGAGGTTACCAGTGATGTTTCAACTAACAAACCAACCCAACAGGCACTTTACAGTCTATTTCTTTAGTTCCTGGTTTCATCAAGGATTTTCTAAATGTCAGGCACCATGCCAGGCGCTCAGAATAGAAAGAAGATGAGATGGTTTTGCCTCTAAGGAACTTGCAATGTGTTGTGGAGACAGAGCTGGTGAGACCATCTCTCCTGTCCAAGCTATTGTCACCCAGTGGGAGTGTGTGCCCAGTATGGTCAGGGCATCTCATTCTCAACTTAAGGTGGAAGTACGGATTTTTTTGTGAAATCGTCCAGATTTAAATGTTGGCAATGAATGTAAAAAATGCCTTTAGTATAATGTGAGTGAATCCAAAGACACCTGAAGACCAGTTCTGACTCCCTCCCCTGAAGCCACCCATTGGTGACATCTCCTCTCCGCCTTGCTCATCATCTTTGAAGGAGATACACAGTAGGTGTCCAGGAAACGTTACCAGTGTGTTTCTGGTGACAGGATAGAAAAGGTGGCCCTCTCCTCTGCTCTGGTCACATAACTTGGGACCAGAACTTCAATTTAATTCAGAATATTAGATTGAATATTTGCCAGACTCATGCTCACAATATGGAAATGGCACATAAAAATAAGAAGTTGGGGGATTTTTATATTGGTACACATTAGTACCACCCTGCTATTAATTTAATGAATCACGTGGTATTATGCTCTGCACCGCCCTGTCCCCCAAAGAAGACATTGGTGTCTTTGCTCACTTCTTACAAAACTCCTTTTTAAAGAGGAAGTTAGGTAAAATATTTTCAAAAGCCAGTACAGTACATAGCAGACCATTGCGTGATGCATCCAGTGCATTTGGTCCTTGGGAATCCCTGTACTCAGTCATTCCTGTACATAAAATTCAACGAATGATGAGGTGAACTCTAAAGATCATTAAGATAGACAAGATGGGTGGTTTTCGTGTTGTTGTATTGGTTTAACCATGGACAGACATCACCAGGGTCTGATTAGTTGGAAGAAATGAGGAACTAATACGCTTTAGGAAATTCAAGCACAAGAGAAAAAATCAGCACCACCCAAAGCCTGAAGAAGGGCGACTTGAAAAACTCATATCCAGATATTTTCCCTATACTGTAATGTATTGATTTCACTAGTTTCAGGAAGTTTCAGTTTAAACAAAAGATATTTATTGTCTAACACGGTAAAGCTCGTGGTGAAGTGTATGTATGACTCACATTGTTCACTCTGTCCAAAGGGAGATGGATGATAATTTTACCTTGTAAATATCCTATTCCATTTCAATGAAAGGGAAAGAAACTGTAGTGTCCACAAGAATTGAAAAGCGAAGTATCAGAGCATACAAAATAAATACAGTATCTTTTGTCCCCATACTTCAGTTCTATGAGACTAGGGCAGATAAATATGCTGAGATAAATATGCATTTTACCGTACCCACAAAAAAACTGGCTGCAGTAAATGTAGAATATAAAAATAAGCCAAGAATTGGCCTTTAACAACTGTATGTAACTTGGAGTGTAGTTAAATCTCACTGTCATTCAGAGGGCAGGTCTCCCCCTTACATATGTATTAACTGTGTGGAACTCACGTGTATAAACACTTGAATATAATACAGTGTTCTCCATTTAACACAGTTTGTATAGAAGATTCGCCCAAAGATTTGGCCTTTCCCCTGCATCTTCTTCCATGGTGTCAGAAACTGTTCACTAATTTGTTGGATGTGCCATTTCAGTGATCAAGGGAGGACCCCTGGAACATAACTACCGATTGAAGCAGTTCCATTTTCACTGGGGAGCTATCGATGCCTGGGGCTCTGAGCACACCGTGGACAGCAAATGTTACCCCGCAGAGGTGAGTTGAGAAGCATGGGAAGAGGGACAACTGCAGAGAAGTGGGGATAGTTCTGAGTCCCTAGTTTGAAGAAATTCTCAGGAAGGATCAGGTGATGCCTGTTAATCTAAATAGCTCTCCCAGGGGCATATTAGATTATTCCTAGTTATTATAGTTAAAACGATAACTGCCCTCATCTCAAATAATATAGCGGAAATGAACCTTAAGGTTCTAAAAAGGAATTCTTTCAGAATTCTAAGCTAAGTTCAACTCATAGGCTAAAGTAAAATCCCAGGCAACAGTGCAGACCACCAGGTCCAATTAACTCAAGTGACAGATGGTAGGCCCCTACCAGTAAATGAAGGCTGCAACGACAGAAATAGAGAAAAAGCAAGATTTAGCAAGCATTTCTGAAATAAGGGCAACAAGACTTGAGGTGGGGTCCTCTTCAGGAGAGAAGAAAGGAGAGGAAGGTTACCATGACCTCGAGGGTCTTTCTTGGGAGGCTAGGTAATGAAGCATTCCTGAGCAAGGGATGAGGAATAATTTGTAGTGAAATTCAGGGAGCACATAAGCACAGAGAATTTCTTCTAACAACTTTCCCCCAATTTAGTTTTAAGTGTTACCTTAAAAAGAAACAGGTTTTAACTGGTTCTCCCTCAAAGAAATGTGCCTTTAACTCCTGTGTAATTTGCATAGGGAGAATCAGTTTCTCTCAAGATAAATATCTCCCCTTCATATGCAAATGGTTTGGGATATGAGTGTTTCATTCAAATCAGGGTGGGAATGGACAAATGTTGCTCCCTCACTAAAATGTTACTCACTCTGCTATATGTAATTTATTTTTCTCCCCAAATAAATATCTCTATTCCAAAGTGATACTAATTTTTCCTACTGCCTGCATTTCTTCCTGTTCTTTATTTCTATCTCATTTTGTACCACGCTTTCGCATGCTTTTCCCAGTAGCTTTATTTTGGGTGAGGAGACATGTTAAAATATTGTATATTGAATAAGGCTGTCCGTTTTGGAGTGATCCTATGTTGTCATGTGTCAAACCATCTTTAATGATGTTTCAGCTGCACCTGGTACATTGGAATGCAGTCAAATTTGAAAACTTTGAGGATGCAGCACTGGAAGAAAATGGTTTGGCTGTGATAGGAGTATTTCTAAAGGTAAAAAAAAAAGTTACTAAGTTTAAATGATGTACCGTATTCTAGAGTGAAAGGATAGAACATTGCAATACTAGGTTCTAAGAATATTGGGATAAAAATAAACTGGTTAAAATACAAGATTATTATTACACTGTTTTAAATAATATAAAAATACACAGTCCAATAGTGTAGTCACACACCACATGTGACAGTTGAGCACTTGAAATATGGTTACTTTGTGGAACAACTTTTAATTTGAATGAATTTCAGTTTCAGTTTAAGAACTGATAGCTAAATGGAGGGCACCGTCCCCTGCAGGCGCACTGACCCTGCCAGCAGACAGCCTGCTCGTTTGCTCTGCGTCTGATTTAATTCAGTGATTTTATAACATTCTACACGACCAGCTTAAGTGTAGATTAAGTAGTGTCGTTGGTTTGTTTTTATGTAATAACCAGGTGGTTAATTTTTATTCACATTCTGTTACAGTTTCAAAAGTGAGATTTCAATTGTTTTTAACATGTTCTCATTGCTTCTTCTTCAGTTAGGGAAACATCATAAAGAGCTACAGAAATTGGTGGATATATTGCCATCCATTAAGCATAAGGTAATATTTCTTTCCAGCATTGCTTGAAATATATTTTATGTTTCAATTTCAGAGTGGAAACACTAAAAACTAACTTTGAATTTGTAAGTGTAATTAATCTCAGTGTAACCGAGTTACTCTTGGAAAGTTCCCTAGACAACAGCTTGCCATTTCTGAGGCTTGTGTGTTGAGAATGCCCCTTGTGTTGAAAACCTTTCAGGGGATAGAAGGGTTTCCATTGGCGGGCACTGGCCACTCTACCCTGGTCTTGCTGCCAGGAACATAATGGGGTCCCCTCCTCTGCTCCTGACACCTGCTCCCCCTCAGTCCTTGTGGGAACCCTCAGAGCAGCCTTCTTGACTCGAGCTACCCTGTCTCAGGCAGGAAGCAGAGAAAAGCTGAACTCAAACCTGGCTTGTCCACCTTTAAAGAACAATTACCTGTATCCTTCGGGATGGGACCCTTGTCCCGCCCCAAGGTCCATTGTTCGATGTTCCAGATACCAAAGGGGCCGCCCCCTGGAAGTCCACATACTCGCTAACTCGTTCCCACTCCCTCTCCATCTCCTCCTTTTTCCTTCCCTCTCCCTCCCTCCCTTTTGAGTCCAGGATCCTGGCTCCTCCTAATTGGCACTGTATTTTAGAAAGGGGGAGGATTCTACTGGTCCGTTGAAAAGGGAGCTTCTTATTTATGCTCCAGCCAGCACCTAGTGCCTCCCGACCAACTGCCGGAAGCTCACTAGAATGGAGGGAGAAAATGGGCTCTACCGTGTTCCCACTGAGGAGCGTCAGCAATGCAGTTAACTGCAGGAAGGCCACTTGGCCCCGATGCGGTCCTGAGGTGCCCAGAGGGCCCAAGGAGCTCCTCTGGACCACTGCTGGCCCCCAGACACTCCTAGAATCATTGCCTCGTTGTCCGATTCCTGAGTGGCTTTCAGCATGAAATGATAGCTCCGTGACCCCTTCTCTTGGCCAGGACGCCCTGGCGGAATTCGGGTCGTTCGACCCTGCCTGCCTGATGCCCAGCTGCCCGGATTACTGGACCTACTCGGGATCCCTGACGACCCCGCCGCTCTCCGAGTCCGTCACCTGGATCATTAAGAAGCAGCCCGTAGAGGTCGATCATGAACAGGTGCGTTCTTTCCACGTTTCCGCGTAAGGGAATTCTAGTCCGCCCCTTCAGAACTGGGCTGGGCTCCGACTTTGGGATCAGTTTTCAGCATCTTACCGTGCTTATACAGTGTTAAAAGGTGCTAACTTCTTGTCGAATTTGGGTATGAAGTAGGAAGTGCTTCAGTTAACCAGAGAGAGGTGTTAAAACTTATGAAACAAGCTTTTTACTTCCTTATTTGACGATGAGTTTTATACACTGTGTATCTTATATATAAATATGAATTTAAACAAGATACTTCTAAAGGGAAGAATGAAAGCTAGAAGTGGATGTGCTTGAAACCCTTAATTTTCTTAAGGTAATTTTGCTCTGGAATTTCAGGATAAAGAAAGAACCCAATATCTATCTAGAAATCTTATTTAAAGTCAGTTCTGATTTTGGAATTTATTTTTTCCTTAGAAACTAAGTTTAATTGGTGATTATTATGTTAATATACAAAATCCTGTTTAATTCATAACATAAGTAAACTACAATAATACTTGCTTATGCTTGCTTGATGGGATTTGTTTTATTAATTACTACACATTTTCAGAAGAACAGATGTTTCCAAAATCTTTTTTATGAAGACAGGATAACTGATACCAATATATATCAAAGATTAGGCCAAATGAAGAGTAAACTACAGACTGATATATCTGAAGAATATATTTATTTTTTTTAAAGCTAAAATAACATATTAAAAACAGAATACTGTAGTAGATAGAACCTTGGTTCTCAAACTTAATTCATTTTGGAAAACTGTCCGAGAAGCGATTTATGGGAAAACCAAATCACCTTTGTTTGTTGCCTGAGAGATGCAAATCTTTGCCTAAACCAAGACACACAAGTTCAGGAAGCACAGAGAGTCCCGAAGAGTTGGACCCAAAGAGAACCACACCAAGACACATCATAATTAAAATGTCAAAGGTTAAAGATGAAGAGAGAATCTTAAAAGCAGCAAGAGAAAAGCAGAGTTACCTACAAAGGAATTCCCATAAGACTGTCAGCTGATTTCTCAAAAGAAACTTTACAGGCTAGAAGGGACTGGCAAAAAGTATTCAAAGTGATGAAAAGCAAGGACCTACAACCTAGATCACTCTATCCAGCAAAGCTATCATTTAGAATGGAAGGGCAGATAATGTACTTTCCACACAAAGTAAAACTAAAGGAGTTCATCATCACCAAGCCCTTTTATACGAAATGTTAAAGGGACTTATCTAAGAAAAAGATGAAGATCAAAACTATGAACAATTAAAATGGCAATAAATTCACCACTGTCAACAATTGAATCTAAAATACAAACTAAGCAAACAAGCAGAACAGAAATAGAATCATAGATATGGAGCTCATCTGGAGGGTCATTAGCTGGGACGGGGAAGAGGGAAAATGGGGGAAAAGGTGCAGGGATTAAGAAGGACAAATTGGTAGGTACAGAATAGACAGGGGGATGTTAAGAATAGTGTAGGAAATGGAGAAGCCGAACAACTTATATGCACGACCCATGGACATGAACTAAGGGAGGGATTGTCAGAGGGAGTGGGGGGTACCATGTAGAGGGGGGCAAAAGGGGAAAATTGGGACAACTGTAATATCATAAGCAATAAAATATATTTTTAAAAAAGAATTCAGGTAAAATTTGAAAAAACAATACATTTTTGTGCTGTTACTCTATGCACCAGGCCTTTCCTTTTTCATTCTCTGGACTGCTGTTTTGCCCATTTCAGGAAGAAGTTCCTGGGATCAAAGATGAAGTAACTTGTTCTTGGCAAATGGCTAATATGTGGGGGACAGGGCCTTTACCCCCAGTCCCCGGCTGGTTTCACCACCACCTGCTGCTCTCTTCCCCACACCAGGACATCTTCCTCCTTGTCCAGTGATGAAGGCATTCCTGCTCAGAAATAAGTTCTTCTGTGTCCAACTTTAGAGGAATGTTTGAGTTGTAGAAATGAAAGTAATTTATTCATACAGTGAAGCTATTTTTCCATTTAAATTATTTATGTTTTCTGTTTCTATTTCTAGCTTGAGCAATTTCGGACCCTCCTTTTCACTTCCAAGGGAGAGAAAGAGAAAAGAATGGTGGACAACTTCCGTCCCCTTCAGCCCCTCATGAATCGTACTGTCCGCTCATCCTTTCGTCATGATTATGTGTTCAATATACAAATGAAACCCAAGCCAACGACCAGCCAAGTGAGCCCTTAAATGCCCATTTCTAGGTGGTGTTTTACATTCATGCATACTAGCTTTTAAAAAATTGTTAACTAAGACTATTCTAAACACCTGCATTTAATACTTATTATAGATGTGCATTTCTTGGTATGGCAGTGCTCCTTCAGTCTTTTATTGATAATGATGTTTGTCACTGAAGTAGCAGCAAGAGACACAAGTTTCTCTTAGAGCAACCTGTCTGACATTTTTGAGCTGGTAAGTCACACACACTGAGCATCCAAAATGCAGGCCTTTCAGAAATAGTCACAGGGCCCATTCTGGTACTTCCTGACTGAACATTGGCCATGGTTTTAGGTACGTTTTATTTCAAAACATGGATAACTTTTCTTTTATAAGGCCTTCTCAATGAGCATATTTGCCCTGATCTTTAGTTATCTTACTAATGCACTATATGCTTCCTTACTTATTATCAGTTTATGATATAGAACAAATACTTTGCAGTCCTAGGAAAACAATGATTTACTGGTGTCTGAGGATCAGATATCTTATTTAAAAGCTTGATCATATAGAAAGCATATGCAGTGTAGGACATTTTAAAGAAAATGCTTAAAGTGCCTGGAATTTAGAATTCTTGCATGATATATCTACAGAAGTATTTTTCAAATGACTAATAATATAATTATCTATAGTTTATACTTTTATTTTGCATTATTTGTACATTGTTTGATAGACTATGATAATATTTTCCACAATGACAGATCTTGGCTTCCCTTGAAAAGTGCCTAAACTTTATTTTATTTCATTAGTTGAGGTTCTGTGCAAGGCAGGTGATCAAAATAAATCTCCCAATTTATACAGTGGCTTAGAAGACTTTTGCTACAGTAGTAGGAGGAGAAACTTGTCAGGCAGGCTAAAATCTAGATAATTCTACATATTCCGTGGAATCCACGCCACTATTGCCCTTGCTTGTAAATATCTTGGAATGTTGCTAATTGCCAGGAAACCTGTGTTCAGGCCCAATATTGCATTAATCAGTATTATTTCTTTCATTAATATGCTAATGATCTCATCTGCAAGATAGGGTTGGATAAATACGTTGTATACTTAACACTACTGAACCATACGCTGAATAAGGGTAACATGTTTTTTTTTGTTATGTGTATTTTACCACAATTAAAAATAAATAATAATTCCGTAGGAATAAAAGATAGAGTTGGGACCCTAGCCGGTGTAGCTCAGTGGATTGAGTGCCAACCTGTGAACCAAAGGGTTGCCGGTTCGATTCCCCAGTCAGGTCACATGTCTGGGTTGCAGGCCAGGTCCCCAGTAAGGAGCGCATGAGAGGCAACCACACATTGATGCTTCTCTCCCTCTCTTTGTCCCTCCCTTCCCCTCTGTCTAAAAATAAAATAGATAAAATATTTATTAAAAAAAGATAGAGTTGGAGTTGTATGTGTAAATTTAAGAGGATATCCCCTGCTCTGAGGGGATTTAGAAGGGGAGTGAAGGCATTTGCTTCTAGGGTACATGCCTTTTCTGGGAAAGGTAAGCAAGTATACCCTGGGAAATGAATACAATTCTTTTTTTTTTAATGTTTTATTTATTTATCTTTAGAGAGAGGGGGGAAGAGAGGGAGAGAGTGAGAGAAACATTGACGTGAGAGAGACGCACCCTGCCTGGGAACCAAACCTGCAACCTTTTGCCCCACGGGACTATGCCCAGCCAACTAAGCCACACTGGCCAGGGCTGAATACAATCCTTAAAAATATAAATGTGGGGGAAAAAAGTTTGTTAACTTCATTGCTCTATTTCAAACCATAGTTATCTTTAAAAGGGTAAACATATAAGATATGCATTATTCCTCTCACACAGGTTTCCCTCCTAGGCCTCTTGCAAACTCTGCAAAATTCCATTGCACTGAGTTTCCAAATTCGAGTGAGAAGCAATTTACAGAACAACCAATTACCCTTATATCTTAGAGATTCAGAGGATGTACAGCTGACCCTTGGAGAACACGGTTTGAAATGTATGGGTCTACTTATACATGAATTTTTTTTCAGTAAATACGTACAGTACTGTAAATGTGTTCTCCTTATGATTCTCTTAACGTTTTAATTTCTCTGACTTATTTTTTAGTAAGAATACAGTATTTAATATACAAAATATGTATTAATCAACTGTTTATGTTATCAGGGCTTCTAGTCAACAGTAGGCTATTACTAGTTAAGGTTTTGGGGAGTCAAAATTTATACAGAGATTTTTGACTGCGCAGGATGTCAGTGCCCCGACCCCTGCATTATTGAAAGGTTAACTGTTCAGAGTGCGGCAAAAGTTGGTTTACAGTTGTTCGTGTGGAAAATAATACAGTAATAAATAAATAATAATACAAGAATAAGCTCTATGTTTGATGTACTCACAACTGTAAACCTCCTTTTGCCCTGCCTGTGTTTATAGGGTGTTTCTCAGTTTGCCACTCCTGATTACTTACACCTCGTGTTCTGGTGTAATTATTAACAGCACCCTCTTTCACTCTCAACCATGTCCTGGTTTGCATGATAAATTCTTGGTCACCTTCCCTGCAGAGGTTATGAAAACTTCCTTGGGGGTGTGGTTTCATGCATGCCTTAGTCATATGCCCCCCAAAGGGATAATATAGATTCCCTGGCTACTGATATACCCTAGCAGGAAACTTTTTATGTGTTTATGCCTCCAAAAGTGTTTTACTTTTACCTTCCTAGACCTAAAAGGGGAAGATGGGCTTACAGTCTGTCGAAGGGCTTGAGAAAGAATTTTGTATTTAAATTGCTGCTCTTTATTGAATAATACTAGATTAATAAAAATAATTTCTTTATAATATTAATATTTGTTGAATGCCTTTTTCTTACTGTTAGTTGTTTTGAGTATTAAGATGTCTGCAAAATTAGTGAGACATCCCTTAACAAGTAGATCAGAAAGTGACTACAAACCTCATGAGGAATTTACTAGAGATGCAGGAAAGGAAAGAACCGCCTGCTCCTCCTCAGCGCACCTCGTTCTGTGAAACCAGGGCATGATCTGCTGACATCACCCGTAGGGCAAGCTGCCAGCCCCTTTCTCCTTTCCCAGGGTTACATGGCTTAGAGTAATGTTGGCTATGCTAAAACCAGGCATCCACCTCAAAAGAGTTGAGGATATAGGAAATTGAGAAGCCAAAGAACTGATATGTACAACCCATAAACATGAACTAAGAGATGTGGGGATGATGGGATGGGGTGCAGGGAGGAGGGGATAAAGGGGAGAAAACAATGAGACAACTATAATAGCATAATCAATAAAATATACCCAAAAAAAGTTGAGGAAGCTGTCTTTCTGGAAGACACATTCTTTGGCACAATATTAGCAAAAATACAGTATCGTAATCACTTTAGGTATTTTTCTCTGTCACTAGAAGAACCATCATTATTTACTTGATACCTATTCTACTTAATATTTACTCTTTTTAATTCAACTTTGTTGGTTAAGTTTTTTCATGTAAGATTTTATTGATCGAAATTGATGTAGTTCATTTACACAAATACATACTAATTGTATCATATAATTAGTACATATATAAATAATACCAGCTACGTTACAGATAAATAGTAATGCACTCTTGTATTTATGGACTGAGGGTTTGTGCACTGCCACCCCCATCCAAAATTCATGTGTTGAAATCCTTACCCCCAAGGTAATGGTAGTATTAGGAGTTAGAGCCTTTGGGAGTTGATTAGCTCATGAGGGCGGAGCCCTTACGATGGGGTTAGTTCCCTTATAAAGGAGACCCCAGAAAGCTTTCTCTCTCCTTGCACCATGTGAGGACACAGCAAGAAGACAGCTGTCTATGAATCAGTAAGGAGTCACTTAGCAGATGCCGTATCTGTTGGCACCTTGATCTTAGACTTCCCAGCAAGAAGAGAAATAAATTGTGGCTATTTATAAACCACCAGTCTTCAGTATATTGTTATGGCAGCCAGAACTGACTAAGATGTTGTCAATATACGTACATTTTTATTCCTGTTTTTTAAATTCAACCAGTCTTCAGAAATGTAGTAATTTGGTTTGGGTTCTCAGTGAGCATGTCAACTCTGCCACCATTCATTCTCAAACCACCAGCAGTTGTGTTGCTTACCACTTTGACCTTACCACTAGGCAAAAGAATCAAGTAATAAGAACAATCACTGGATAGTTCTGTCTTCCAAAGAAAACTTTTAATCAGTTTTTGCAAGTCAACATTTTTCATATTAATATGCATTCATAAGTATTTTTGTCTTGCTATTTTAAGTTATAACTGTAATCTGGGAAAATGTATAACATCCCCGGCATAGCAAGGGTTGGAGAGACTGGAGACTCCTTTGTATGTATTTGAATAAATATAATATTAAAATTAGTAGTAGGTAAGGAATGAAATTCTCTTCCCTGAGGATTTCTGCATTGACCATTGAGTGAATCCTAATAGCATGGTCCTGCTAGAGCAAGAAATCTAACTGAAAGAGTCTAAACCTGGCATTCAAAAGTAGACTTTTTTTTTCTTGAACTGCTAGAAAATCCAACTGCATGGAAGTTCAACAACCAAGGAGTTAAAGAAGAAACATTCATCCAGACTGGTAGGAGGGCAGACACGAGAAGTCAGGCCAGAGAGGATGCAGCAAGGCTTGGGCCCCCGCAGGGGAGCGGCGACTGGCAGATGGGATTTCCCACATTCTTGAGCCGATGAGCTGGGAGGAACAACGGGGGCACAAGACAGATCGCACAACCCAGGGTAACAGCCTGGGGAAAGAAAGCCTCAAAACCTCTGGCTGGAAAAATCTGCAAGGGTTGTGGTGGCAGGAGAAACTCCTGGTCTCACAGGAGAAGTCCGTTGGAGAGACTCACAGGATCCTAGAACATACACAAACCCACCCACCCAGGAACCAGCACCTGAAAGAGCACTGGTGCGAAGCAAGGGAAGTGACAGAAACTGGGGTGAGAGCCGAGCAAGTGAGCAAGCGAGCAAGCAGCATTGTTCCCTCTCTGACCCCTCCCCCACATACAGCGTCACAGCACAGTGATGTGGGTTGCTCTGTCCTGGTGACTACCTAAGGCTCCGCCCCTTACAACGTAACAGGTACACCAAGTCAAAGAAATATGGCCCAAATGAAAGAACAGATCAAAACTCCAGAAAAAGAACTAAGCGATGAGGAGATAGACAACCTAGCAGGTGCAGAGTTCAAAATACTGGTAGTCCGGATGCTCACAGAAATGATTGAATTCAGTCACAAAATGAAGGAAGAAATGAAGGCTACACAAAGTGAAATAAAGGAAAATATACAGGGAACCAACAGTGAAGGGAAGGAAAGTGGGATTCAAATCAATGATTTAGAACAAAAGGAAGAAATCAACATCCAACTGGAAAAAAATGAAGAAAACAAGAATTCAAAAAAATGAGAAGAGGCTGAGGATCCTCTGGGACAACTTTAAACATTCCAATATCCGAATCCTAGGGGTGCCAGAAGGAGAAAAGGAAGAGCAAGACATTGGAAACTTATTTGAACAAATAAGGAAGGAAAACTTCCCCAATTTGGCAAAGGAAATAAGACATGCAAGTCCAGGATGCTCAGAGTCCCAGAGAAGTTGAATCCAAGAAGAAACACACTAAGACACATCATAATCAAGTTACCCAAGATTAGAGTTAAGGAGAGAATCTTTAAAGCAGCAAGAAGTAAGGAGACAGTTACCTACAAAGGAGTTCCCATAAGAGTATCAGCTGATTTCTCAAAAGAACTTTACAGGCAAGGGCTGGAAAGAAGTATTTAAAGTCACAAAAGGCGAGGACCTACATCCAAGGTTATGCTATCCAGCCAAGCTATTGTTTAGAATGGAAAGGCAGATAAAGCACTTCCCAGATAAGGTAAAGGTCGAGGAGTTCATCATCACCAAGCCTTATTATATGAAGTGTTAAAAGGACTTGTCTAGTCCTTTAAAGAATTAAGAAAAAGAAGATTAAGAACTATGAACAGTAAAATGACAACAAACTCACAACAATCAACACCTGAACCTAAAACACAAAAACGAAAACCAAACAAACAACTAGAATGGGAACAGAATCACAGAAATGGAGATCACATGGAGGGTTATCAGTGGGGAGAGGGAAGGTGGAGAATGGGAGAAAAGGTACAGGGAATAAGAAGCATAAATGGTAGACAAAAAATAGACAGGGGGAGATTGAGAACAGTATAGGAAATGGAGAAGCCAAAGAACTTATATGTATGGCCCATGGACATGAACTAAAGGGGGGG
>PVJD01015195.1:0-25939 GCA_004026545.1 Mormoops blainvillei | reverse complement strand
AAGACTAACCAATGAGGTGCAGGCAGGCAGGGGGTGGGGAGGTGGGGGCAGCGGCACCTTCAGGTCATTATGCAGCGCGTGTCCAACGAGAACCCGGCCTCGCAGCATCTCCGCCACTTCCTTCTGAACAACTTCAAATTTTTCTCCTGAAATCAAACCGGAAAAGTAGCTCCAAGTGACAGTAATTCCCAGGCATTCTCTGGTCAGACCTCTGGGACCAGCAGGCTGAATTCTTACCCATGACGTGAGGCCAGCTACCCCGACCCACAGGGCTCAGATCGAGGGCTGGCGCCTGTCCCACCCACTCCCCAGCAGGGACGAGGCCCCGGCACTGCCTCGTCTGCTAGGACACCGGGCTCCTGCTGCGTCTCCATCTGGGGACAGAGACAAACTGGTCCATCGCCACAGAGGGCGGGAAGCACAGCCCTGGCCCTTGAGCTCCGGCGCCACCTGCTGTCACAGCGCACCCCTTGTGGGCTGCTCCCACCCCAAAAAGCGAGGGGGAGGGCTGGCACCCTGTGGCCCCGCCTCCCCCAAACCCCCCGCCCCACAGGGCCAGGGGCTGGTGGGCCGCTCTTTCCTGTGTGCAGAGACCTGAGGTGCCCTTCCCTCACAGAGCGGTGGCTTCGGTCCCCAAATTTCTAGGACCTCTCCTGGTCCCCACCCTTGGCATTATGTAGGATGCCCCTCTGCCCCTGCCCCCACAGCCAGCCACCAGCGAACCCCACAGACTTGGCCCTTGGTAGGTAACCAGGGCTGGGCCACATGCTGTCACCTCCTGACTAGGTCACCAGCCATGCCTCACCCTCTGTCCCCACCCTCAGGCCCCAGAACCTATTCTGACCACCACGGCCAGAAACAACCTGCTGGAACCGGAGCCAGGCCAGGCCTCTGCTTCCCAAAGTTGCCGTAAGGTCCCGGAGGAGCGGTCTCACCCCCAAGAGCCCCAGCAGCCTCCAGCTTGGTCCCTGCTGCCAAGTGACACGGAGCCACACAGGGACAGCGTCCTGGTCTTCAGGGTGGGTGGCTCGGAGCCACTGAGGCCCAGCCCCCCCCGCCCTGGGGAGGGGACTGTCGGGGCTCTCGCGGAGGGGGGCGCTGCAGGAGAGGGACCCACCCCGCTGCAGGTGCTCCGGCCGGATGCCGCTGACTGCTGTCCTGTAGTCGGTCACTGGCTGGGATGGCATGACGTACTTGTCATAGACACACTTCCCGTACTGGTTCACGAGGGACACGCGGGCGGCGGCGCTCTCCCCCTCCTTGGGGCCCACGCCCACCATCTCGCAGTCCAGGGCCAGGGCTCGCGTCAGGCTGTGGAGAGAAGGGCTCCAGGGCACCAGCACTGCGGGACCCAGAACGAGACCCGGCGGGCGGGGAAGGGGAGGGTGGCTGCCCCCGAAGGCCTCCTTGCGGCCCCCCAACCCCGGGGCCCCCGCACGCACCCGCCGAAGGCCTGCTGCTTCTCCAGCGCCACGCCGCCGTCCCTCTCCCCGCGCTGCTGCCTTGCTACGCGGGCTGCCTCCGGGCCCAGGGCCTCTTCAATGTCCTCGAGGTCCACGTCATCGAACCAGATGTCCTGTCTACAAGGCGGGGGCAGGCTGACCGTGCCGTTCGAGCAGACGCCCCAGAAGCTGTCGGCCCAAATGCCCGGCTCTCCTGCTACTTTGATCACTGGACATTTCCATTCACCCCTTTCCCGTTTAAGCAGAAAGTGTGCCCGTTGTCCAGAACTCAGGGACAAGCAGGCATCGATGGTGTGAGACAAAAATGTGCAGCCCTCCACGGAGATGAGCCTGAGCTAACGCCTCCCGCTTAACTACGACGTTAACTCGTTCGTGTGCCAAGCACGCAGGAGACACCGACAAACCCAACGGCGATAAAACGGACGCACGGAACCCCGCCGCGTGTCGTGCCACGCAGCCCTCACGCCAGGCTCCGTGCCCACGTGGGGAGGTGAGCTACAACTTCAGGCTCAGATTAAGTGTCGCTTCCTCAGAGATCTGTCTCTGACCCCGCTGAGGGGACCGGCTCCCTCCGGACTGCACTCAGCATCGCTGGAAGAGTGAGTCCAGTGTGTCGCCCGGCTCCTCTACCTCACCGTCAGCCTCAGCAGGGCGGGCCTGTGGCAGCCAGACAGCGTGTCTGCCACAGCGACACGAGGCAGGCTCTCAGACGGTTCTGCCCTCCACCCCGCGACACCTCAACACCCCGGCGATGCGCCTCCTCCAGCAGAGCCGTTCCGAGGCGGCCACTGATTCCTGGTCCTTCCCAGGTGAGTGGCTGTCGCAGGATCCGGTGAGGAACTGCCCGGCGCTCAGCGTGCCCCATCTCACCCTCCTGCCCCCGCAAACAACACAGATGACCAGAGGGAGGCTCGGGGATGTCAGGAACCTGCCCCCAACCACCCAACTGTCAAGATGCGGGAATCGGCTTCAAACTCGGGTCTTCCTGGCTCGGCATGCGTTCATTCCACAAACCCTCGCTGGGGGCCACTGGGTGACCTGCTCTGCTCGGGGCCCCAGACACAGCGGCTACGAAACAGGCCCTGTCCTTATCCTGTCTATGTTCTCGGGGCAACAGAACGTGAGCAAAGAAACACACAGCATCGGGACACGGTGATGGAGGGGCTGCGCGAGAAGCCCCGCCTCGGTCTCCTAAGGGAACCAGGCCTTAGTCGCTGCGACTGTCCTCAATGTGACAATGACCGAGGCTGGCTGCAGCCGGTGGCAGAGGGGGCCATGCCGGGCACCACGGCTGGTCCTCGGGCTGAGACGACTGGCACTTACTCGGTGGGCGGGGCTGGAGCCAAGGTTGCAGTCACCTCCTCCGTTTTCTGCTTCTTACGTTTGAGGGCCCCTTGTTTTGAAGAAGGGTCACTATTGGTCCTTCTCTCGGTTCCTTTCTCACTGCGCTCTGCTCTGCCGCCCTCTGTGGGAGGTGCCGGCGCCTTCCGGTCTGACAGAGGCCCCGCAGGAGCGGAGCCTGGTGGGGCCGCCCGGCCCGCCCCGCCTCTCTCTGCTTTGCTCTTCTGTCGCAGGGCTGCCGGCTGCCTTCCGGAATCCAGCTGAGAGGTGACGAGAGGCTTTTCCGGGGCCTGTGGTTTCTGTTTCAGCAGCTAACGGGACCCGAAATAAAATGCACGACAACTTTAATCCAGGTACCACGCATGGAAATAACTTACACGTGTGTCTGTGTGTGCACACAGACATACGCCAGTCACGTCTCAGTACACGTCCTGGTGACATCCCTGAAACTCACTCGCAAGCGATCTGGACACAGCCCCATCGTTCTGGTCCGTAAGTCACTCGTGGTAAAGTGAGTCTGCTTATGTCATTATGGCGCCTAACTCGTGAGCTCAGTTCTACCCCCTGAGAACCTAGTGAATAAATGAGCACAGACTACTGCACTCGGAGCCCGAGGGAACGCTGCGCAGCCCGCTCTCACGGTTTCGGGTAATTTAGAGTTCGCCTTAGAGGTGCCTCCCCGGAGGCCAGGCCCACAGGCTGTCTGGCTCCGGCCGGGAAGGCCCAGGCAGAGCTGCGCTCCTGGATGCGCCGGGCCGAGCACGAGGCTTTCCCCGGCATGAGCATCCCTGCTGCTCAATTTTGCTTTACTCTCCCGAGACGAAGAGGCGGGGTCCCGGGTCCAGAAACCAGACGGGACCCTGGCACCACCTGCAGCAATTCCATGGGTCCCCTTTGTCGAGACAGGAGCACGGTGGGGACCTGCACCCTAAGATGCCATTGAGCAGGTTAAGAAGCTCCAGGACGGACGCCAGGAAGCTGTCGAAGAGGTGCTTACGGTTGGCAGCCGCCGAGATACACGCTCACGTCCGAACGTGGGGCCTTGCACCCCGGCCTGTGGAGGACCAGCTGGGTGACCGTGGGCCAAGTGCCTCTGATCTCTGCCTCAATTTCCTCATCTACAAAACCAACAGCAGCGTGTAACTCCAGGGGCGGCGGGGAGAACTTATCAGTGAAGCCTACGGCCCAGCGCCCGGCGGAGAGTAACCTCCTGGAGAGCGCTGGCCGCCGAGGCCGGAAAACGTGGCGGGCGCCCGCGTTCAGAGCAGGGATTCAGCGTCCGCCTCCGGTTCTGCAGGCCCAGCTGCAGTGTGCAATACTTGAGCCCTCTGGGCCCGTTTCCTCATCTGTAAAACGCGCACGATTCAGGGGCCCGCCGCCCAGCCCAGCGCTGGCGCGACTGTCAAACAAGGACGCGCGCCAGACCCAACGACGGGGCCTGCGCGTTCCAAGACCTCAGTAACCGGGGCCAGCCGTCACCCACTCCTATCTACTTGGAAGCCCTGCCTGTCCTATCGCTAAGGTCCTCGACGTCAACTTCCTGCCACCTGCCTGCCCGGGAGTTCGCAGCGTCCCGACAGAGCCCTGCTCCCGAGAACGGCCGCGCTTACACGGGTTCTCTCCAATCGCCTCCGAGGCCCGCTTCCCGGGCCCCGCCAGTCTCGCTCCCGGTTCCCGTCTGCGGAGCCCGGGAAAGGTGCGCGGCCCCGCTCTTACCTCCTGCAGCGCCTTCCAGTTCGGGGAGAAGTCCTCGGGGGCCTTGGGGGGTCGCAGCTCAACCTTGGGGTCGCTTCCCGGTTTCTTGCTTCCATCCCGAGCTTTGTATCTCCGCAACTTCTTTTTTTTCTTCTTCCGGGCGACCTTCTTGACCAGCCCCGGCTCGGCAGCGGGGTCGCCCGCGGCGCGCTCGGGAGTCGGCGCCTTCGCCTTCGCCATCCTGGCCCCGCCTGGGCCCTGAGCAGAGCGCGGCGTCCCGACGGCGCCGCCCGCCCTGCCCAGCCCGACCGGCCCCTGCGACCCTCCGGGGCGCGCTGTCCCCGGCTGCGGGCTCCGCCGGCCAACTCACCGGCGACGGGGATCCCCGCCTCCAGGACCCCGCACGCGAATCCGGAAGCGACCCCACGCGGATTTACACACGTGCGCCCCAGCCCCCGGAAGTGCCCCCCTTTCCCGACCCGCCGGAAACCGGGCCCTCGCCTCTAGTTCCGCCCGGCAGGGAGCCAGGCGGGCTCTCCGCCCGCGCGGGAACAGCGTCGCCACCCAGCGAGCGGCCTTCGGGATCAGAAACCTAGGACTGGGCTGGGGTTAGCCCAGGATCCCACGAGAGCCGGGATGGGGCCGAGAAAGGCAGGCGCCGGAAGGGACCTGGGGGGCCGCTGTCGGGGTGGCACCGCGGCTGCGCCGGCGGCGCGCCGGGCGCAGGCGGCCGCGAGGGGGCGCGAGCGGCCAGGCCTGGGGAGCCCGGGCCTTCCTGGCCTTCGCGGCGGTGCCCGGCTCGGCCTGCCCGGCATCTGCCGTGGGGAGGGCGGGAGGCTGAGGCCCGGGAGCGGGAGGGCGACACAGCCAGGCCACGCAGCCTGGTTCGCCTGCAAGGGCACCCCCGCCACGTCCGAGAACAGCGGCGCGGCGCGAGGGCTGTTACCTGTCGCTTACTCTGTAACGGGAAGGAGATGAAATCGCCGGCGCTCGGTGCCTGGCGCCGGCGGCACCTTCAGAAGCAGCGCGGCTCGGGCCTCCGCCCGCCCGAAGCTGCCGTCCAAGGCGCCGCGTGTGTGCGGGGCCTTCCGGGGAGCGCAGACAGCAACTGGACGAGGCCTTTGGGGACGATGGTGGCGGCAACGGAGATAACAAAATGAGACGTAGTGGAGATCGACAGGGGGAAGGTTGCTAGGCAAAATGCAGGACACCCAAACAAGTCCAAGTTTCAGATAATGGGTAACTTTTAGAATAAGTATACCCCGAGCAATGGTTGCGATATTTGAAATTCAGATTTATTTGAGACTCGAGATATTTAACTGGCTGTCTTGATTTTTACTTTCGAAATGTGGCACGCCTTCCCTGGAGGACCCCTTAGATCGGGTCCTGAGGTGAAGACCCCTTTGGGGAGGTGGTATTGGAGCTGAGACTTGAATGCAGAGGCCAGGGGTCAGCGACCGGCAGAGCCCATCCTGGGCATGAGGGGTGGAAAGAAGGCCGGCCTGGCCGAGGCCGTGTGAGCCGCGGGGCAGGGCCGCCGGCGCGGGCAGAGGGCCTTCCAGAGCCTCAGGGGCTGCAGGACGGAGTTTGGACACGTGATCCTAAGGGCAAAGGGACGCGGGGGTTGCTTGTAGCGGGAGTGACGCAATCTGACTCGAGCTGTGGGAAGGTCACTGCCGCCCTTGTGAGGAATGGGAAGGGGGGTGAGGGAGGGGAAAGAGGAGACCAGTTAGAAGTCCGATTATAGACACCCCACCCGGCCCCTGATGGTGCCTCTGGGCTTGAGGCAGTGGGTCAGGGTGGGCCACAGGGACAGCGTGAGGAGCACACACGACACTAACCGGGGTGGAACTCCTGTGAAGAATAAAGGGGAGGGGTGCGGCACGGCGGGGGTGGGGGGCCCAGCATGCACGGATAGGGCGTCCTCCCTGACCACTGAGGACCAGGAGAAGGGGACAGGGGATGGTGTCAGGTGGAAACGCACCGAGACCCCTGTTCACCACCCACTGAGTTGGGGCTGTGACCTGTGTGCGGGAGTGTGATGTGCTGCTTTGGAGAGTGTGACCAAGAGCCTCCCAGGCGGTGACGTGGACTGCGGGGCCGCCTGGTGCGGGGTGCAGCGTGACGCCACCGGCCGGGTCCTGTGACTCTGTCCGTTGTGTGCAGGCGCAGAGTGGGTGACAGCAGAGCTGAGCAGGAGGGTGTGAGGCAGGGACTGTGAGGAGCAGGTGCCGTTGGGGGCACGGGGGCTGGGGTCTGCCCGGGTGAGGAAGGGGGTGAGGACGGGACAGCGGACAGGTCACAGAGGGCAGGGGCATCAGCAGGGGAGAGCGGCCCGCTGGAGCCCGAGTGCTGGTGAGAGCCAGCCCAGTCACCGCGGCAGACCCTGGGCAGGCGCGTCCTCCCCGGGGCTGAGCGCCCTGGTCGACCGCTCCCAGGGGGGCAGGGCCAGGGCTGGAGGGTGCAGTGCAGCGGGAGGGGCCTGCCGCGGGCTGCCCACCCCACTGGCCCCTGCCCTGGGAGGAAGCTCCCAAGAGTAAACACAGCCCGATGGCCCCGCCCAGCCCAGCCCAGCCCAGTGGTCAGTGTCACATCCCACACTGACCGGGATTCTTGGACCTCCCTGCGGCCGGCTGTCTGTGGCCAGGATGAGCCAGCCTCGCCTCTGGGGGACGTGCGTGTGGGCAGTTCTCACCTCTGCGTTCCTCCTCCTGGGCTGCCGGGGACTTCCTGATGTCCCGCAGGTGGGCGAACATCAGGAGCCCTGGGGACCGGGGTGGCTCCCTGGGGAGAGAGGCGGCTACCTTGGGCGGACTGGGAGTGTCCTTCAGCTTCGGGGTTTGCACTAGGCAGAGGATGAAGTACGCCTGCTGAGGAAGGTACTGGCACCTCAGTTCTGTCTGCTCACGGACGCAGGGCAGACGCCACCTCTTGGTCCTCACAGCTCCTCTCTCTGCGCCCCCTCCCCCGTCTTGCCTTTCGCCTCTCCCCTGCTCCCTGGCGACCCCCCCACCCTCACCTCTCTCTCTCTCTCTCTCTCTCTCTCTCTCTCTCTCTCTCTCTCGCAGGAATTTCTTCAGGCTTTGGAGCCCGAAGAGATGACTCCTGACCTGGGCCCCAGTGCCACCTTAGAAGGTGCTTGTCCTCGTGCTCCTGGAGAGGGGAGCCCCTCAGAGCCTGTGGGGTGTCTCACCAGAGTCCAGGGCTGGGGTTTTTGGTGCCTCTGCTGGGAGGGGGTCAGAGCCACGGCCATCGCCCCTGTGAGTGAGCTTCCTGCCGAGTCGATAAAAGCTGGCCCGGGTGTTCTGGACGGAGCTGGGGTCTGACCCCGGGTTCTGCTCAGTGTCTCAGGGGGACAGTTGCTAACTGGCCAGTCCCTTCCGCTCCTGGGCCCCTCTGAGTGGACTTCTGTTGGTTTCTGGTGGCGGGCGTTAATGTTTATCCCTTCTGGGAGAGCCGGCTGGGCGCCGGGCCCGGTTCCAGCCACAAGCCTTTCCCCTGTCCCCCAAGGGCTGGTCTGTGGACTTCTCCAGGGCGCCGGCTCCTTTCAGAGAAGGGCCACTGGTGACTTTGATCAAAACACTTGTGGGGACCAGAGGCAGAGGGGCTAGTGGTCAGGAGAGAACTGGGAGGGGGGTCCCACTTGTAACTGACTTCTCTGTGGTTTGGGTGACATGCCTACTGACCAAGGCCTGGGGCTAGGGCTGGGGCATTGTTGGGGAGGGGACACATAGATTTTGGTGTGCCAGCGCTTTCCTTGCCATCTTGGGGTGACCTGTTCTCCAGTGAGCCCGGTGTGGGTTTGGGGGTGACCAGGACATACAAGCCATGCAGTAGCCCCTCCCGGGTCCCACCTCAGCACACATGCCCGGAAACGTCCAGTCTTTAATGGGACCGGGGCCCTTGAGGTGCTTTGAGAGGCTGTCCTCCCAGGACCCGGCAGCTTCTCTTCTGTTAGCTGGCCAGTGCCGTCGGCTCTAAGTCGCCACGTCGAGCGACATGTGAGAGCCTGGGAGGTCTCAGCTCTCTGAGCGCATTTACGCCTGAGGGGCGGGGGTGCCCCGGGTGCCCCGACTGTTCGTGGGTGTCTGAGTTCGTGGGTGTCTGAGCGTGCTGAGAGGCCAGCACCTGGAGGGCCAAGGGCGGGCTGTGAGGGGTGGGGACAGAGCAGGCCACTCACCCCACTGCCACTGTGCCCCCAAGAGGCAGGTGTGCTCCCATTCCCCGACGTTGTCCGTGAGAAAGTTGGGGCTCGGGCCTACCGGCCCCCTAAGTGGTAAGTGGGCAGGGCAGGACTCCACCGCTGTGTCTCCAAGCTCGAGCACAGGGTGACAGAGAGACCTGGCCGTGGGGACGGCTGACGAGGCAGCTAAAGCTGTAGTTCACCTGCTTTCTAGAACCTTTGGTCTCAGCCCTGCCTCCTCCTCCCTGGACAGGCCACACTTCCTCTCAGCTCGGGGGCCACACCCCGCCCATCCTGCACCTGGGGCTACTGGTGGCCGTGGGCCCCGATGTCCACCAGGCGCACCAGGAGGACACGGAGCGGTACGTGCTCACCAACCTCAACATGGTGAGTGCCCGCCAGGGTGGCGCTGACCGCAGGGCGTGGGACTGCTGGAGCACTGCCCCCAGCCGGTCCTCCCCCCGGGAGCCTCTGGACACAGGGTCTGTCCCGGAGGCGGGGCTTGTGGCTTATCTAGCAGTTTAAACTCCTGGAGTTGAACTCTGTGAATCTGAGGCTGGGCCACACTTGGGGCTCAGGGGCTCAGGGCCTCAGGGTGGGGAGAGGGGTCTGCCCTTTCCTTCCTCCTGCCCCTCTCAGTGGGGGTGGGGGTGGGCGCGGCCCAGGACCCCGTCTCCACTCCCTAGTGCACCCCACAGCCTCTTGCTATTCAGGTCCCTTTGCGGGTGGGGGGCTGGGGGGGACGACGACACCCCCGACCTCTGCCCCAGATACACGGGAACCTCAGCCAGTGCTGCCTGGTGACTGTGACCGAGGGACTGCCCCCGCAGGCCTCTCTCAGCCCCCTTCCTATGGGCTCCCCAGGCCTCCCTGCACCTGGCTTCCAGGGGACAGGTGGGTCAGGAGGCAGGACTCCCCATTGTCTTGGGGACAGAGGCAGCAGAGAGACAGGTGTGTCAATGGCCCGAGGGTCCCATTCCATCTCCTGGACCTTCTTCACCCGGGGGCTGCTGCGGGGGCAGGGGCGCGAGGGGGTGCTGGCTGGTGCTACCCCTGGTAAGTTGGCCCTGGGCGTGGACAGCCCCCTACAATGTGGGCGCTTAGCACCACTTGGCCCCCAGCCTCAGGACGCCGGCCAGTCTCAGGGCCCCTCCCCGTCCCTGGGTCTCCCGGGCCACATCGACGGGGTAGCCCGGCTGGGCGCCTGGTCAGGATCGGGCTGCTTGGGTGTCTGCCTACAAGCCCCAGGGGTGACAAGCATTTCACGTAAGTCACTCTCAAGTGGCTGTTTTCAAGCTTTGAGGGTCCCCCGATTTCGAACACGCTGAAATTGGGTCACGGAGCCCACGCTCCCTTGCACCACTTGCCGTGTGTCACGAGGACCGAGGACAGCAGGGTGGTAGATGCCAGACGGGCTCTTGCCCTGGTGGTGGTGCCCACTGTCATCGCGGGGGCCCCGCCTTGTGCCACTGCATCGTGCCCGAGCCCACCAACAACCACGGGGCTGTACCTCCATCGGACCGATGAGGAAACAGGCGCCGCCGAGGCTAGCGAATGGCCCGGAGCACACGGGCAGGCAGCACGGAGCCTGCGTCAGACGCGGGGCCCCTGCGGCCACGTCTCTCTCTGGGCACCGCGTCTCATTAAGAGCGCGAGCTGGTGCAAACCGCCGCGGTACAAGTCAGCGGGTGCGGCGTCCGGGCAGACGGGCGGAGAGCATGGCGTGGGGGCGCCGGCCGGCCAAGCCGCAGAGGCGGAGAGAGAGGCCTTTCCGGAAGATGAACGGCGATGAGCAAGGGCAGAGCGAACCGGTTGTGAGAGAAGCAGCGTTTGAATGGAATGTTCTAGACTAATGAGTGATCCCCACCGTGTTATTTTGGGGTTTCTTTTCTCGGTGTCTTCGCCCTTCCTGCACCCGGAGCTAGGGGAGGGCCAGAGCCCGTCTGATCGTCGCCCTGGCCGCCTCCCAGCCTGAGGACTGGTGTTCTGGGTGTCCTCTCCCCTGCGACCCCTCGGACCACCAGTGACCCCGGCCCTCGGTCACCTCCCCCGCCTGCCCTCCCACAGGCGTCAGAGCTGCTGAGGGACGCGTCCCTGGGGGCTCAGTTCCGGGTGCACCTGCTGAGGATGGTGGTCCTGACACGGCCCGAGGTGGGTGCCGCGCGGGAGGGCCAGAGTCTCTGGAGACCTGCTTCCGGCCTCTGGACCTCCTCCTGTGCTGCCTCAGAGCCTGGGGTGGTGGCGGGGCTTCCAGCCAGCACTCGGTCTCCTCACCTGTCACAGGGGGTAGGAGAGTCGGTGGGGGGCCCGAGATGCCACAGCAGCTGCGCCCTGCTCGCTGTGGGTCTGGTAAATGCGGGCTCTGTCGCCGGTCCCCCAGGATGCGCCAAATATCACAGCCAACATCAGCTCCTCACTGCGGAGCGTCTGCGAGTGGGGCAGGACGGTCGGCCCCCAGACCGACGCGGACCCCGGGCTCGCCGACCTGGTCCTCTACATCACCAGGTAGCCCAGCCCGCTGGCGCGGCGGCCAGCCGGCCCTCCTACCCTCTGCAGAGGCCGCCCGCGGGCAGCCCCTCAGGGGTCTCCTCTCTCTCCCCCAGGTTTGACCTGGAGCTGCCTGATGGCAACCGGCAGGTTCGGGGGGTGACCCAACTGGGGGGTGCCTGCTCCTCCTCGTGGAGCTGCCTCATCGCTGAAGACACCGGTTTCGACCTGGGAGTCACCATTGCCCATGAGATTGGGCACAGGTATGTGGCCCCACAAGCTATCGCCAAGGGGCTGACCTGGGCCCCCGAGGGGGGTCGAGGCTGGCAGTGGGCCCCGGGCAGCCCAAAGGAGCCTGAGCCCTTAGCCCCAGCGGGCCAGGGAGTGTGTGGGGGGTGGGGGGGCAGGGCTGGGGCATCGGACGCGTCACGATGACTGAGGAATTAAAGGAAACTTAGAAAAAAAAAAAGCAAAACACACTAAGCCGTTAGAAAATAAGGTCTGTAGGAAATTCAGGTAAAGAAAAACTGAGCTGTAAAAATTATCCCAAGTCCCACCACTTGAGATAATGCCTGTCCACGGGTTATGTTTAATTTTAGTTTTTCCTTTACACACACACGTAGCTTTGTGTTTGCAAAATTGGGATTGTACTGTATATTGGTTTGTTGCCTGCTTTTTTTAATGCAACATTATATTTCTCCAAAACATGTCTCCCAAGTCTCTTAAAAAATAATTTTTTGTGTGCACTGTAACTTAATTAACCCCCATTTGGGTGTTTAGGTTGTTTCCAAGTTTTTCCAGTTATGAACATTATGCATTTTTTGTCTCACACTTTTATTGATTTTATTTTCCATTTTTTCTAAGTGCTTTATTTGTTTTTTAAATTACATTTTATTGATTGTGCCATTACAGTCCCGATTTTTCCCCCTTTGCCCCCCTCCACCCAGCGCCCCCACTCCCTCAGGCAGCCCCCACCCCCCGTTCACGTCCCTGGGTGGTGGTATGCGTTCTTTGGCTGCTCCCTTTCCTGTGCTGCACTTTACCTCCCCGTGGGGGCTCTGTAACCACCTGTTTGTGCTTCTTAATCCCCTCACCTCTTCACCCATCCCCTACACCACCCCTTCCCACGGGCGACCATCAAACCTCTCTCTATATCCATGATTCTGTTTTTGTGTTTGCTTATTTTTTTTTTTTAGACTCAGTTGTTGATAGATACACATTTTTGCCATTTTATTGTTCCTAGCTTTGATCTTCTTTTTCTTAAATGGGTCCCGTTAACGTTTCTTGTAATAATGGCTTGGTGAGGAGGAACTCCTTTAGTTTTTTCTTGTCTGGGAAGCTCTGTATCTGCCCTTCGATTCTAAATGACAGCTTTGCTGGGCAGAGCCATCCTGGCTGTAGGTCCCTGCTTTTCATCTCTTTGAATATTCCTTGCCACTTCCCTTCTAGCCCAAAAAGCTTCTTTTGCGAAGGCAGCTGACAGTCTCATGGGAGCTCCCCGTAGGTAGCTACCTTCTTTTCTCTTGCTGCTTTTAAGATTCTCTCCTTTTCTTTAACCTTTGGCATCTTCATTATGACCTGTCTTGGAGCGGCCTCTTCGCAGCCGCCTTGTTTGGGACCCTCTGTGCTCCTTGGACGGGCATGTCTATTTCCTTCACATAATTAGAAGTGTTTTCTTTCGCTATTTTTTCAAATAGATTTCAGTTTCTTGTTCTTTTTCTTCTCCTTTGGACACCCCCATATGTGAACGTTGGACTCTTGAAGTTGTCCCAGAGGCTGCCTACATTATCCTCATTTTTTTGGATTCTTTTTTCTTCTTGTTCTCATTAGCTGTTTCTTTTTTGCTTCCTCATGTTCCATGTCACTGATTTGATTCTCGGCTTCATCCACTCCACTGTTGTTTCTCCGTAAATTGTTCTCAGTTTCAGCTAGTGTGTCCTTCATCTTGGACTGGATCTTTTTTATGCTGCCGAGGTCCCCACTAAGTCCCTTGGGCATCCTTATACCCAGTGCTTTGAACTCTGCGTCGGGTAGGTTGCTTCTCTCCATTTCGTTTAGCTCTTTTTCTGGAGTTCTGATCTGTTCTTTCATTTGGGCCATGTTTCTCTGTCTCCTCGTTTTGGTGACCTCCCTGTGTGTGTTTCTATGTATTGGGTAGAGCTGCTTTGACTCCGTGTCTTGGTCGTGTGGCCTGATGCAGTAGGTGTCCTGTCGGGTCCAGTGGCACAGCTTCCCCCATCTCCCAAGCTGGGTACTGGAGGTACATCCATTCGTGTGAGCTGCGTACACCCCCTTCTTGTACTTGAGCTTAGGTTGCTGTTGGCAGATCAATGGAGGGATTTACCCAGGCCAGTCGGCTGCAGGGACTGGCTGTGACCACTGACCACCCACCTCTGCCCTCTGTGGAGGATCGGCTGTGTGGGGGCAGGGCGGTGGTGCTCCGACGTGGTCTGTAGCTGTCCACAGGGTGCGTTGGCCCTGGGATTTCCCGGGTGGTGCAGGCCAAGGTCAGCCCCCACCTGCGTTCTGCCCGGGGCCACCCTACCTGAGCTGTAGAGCAACCTGAGAAAGCTGCCACTGGTGCTGGGCTTGGAGATTCGCAGGTGAAGCCAAGCTGGGAACCTAGGCTGGCTGCTGCTAGTGCCGGCCCGGGGCTCCCTGAGGCCCCGCCCCCAGGCCGGCTGGTGCTTGTTTGAGAGGGTTTAGGGAGCTGTGAAGCGTGAGCCAAGACCAGCTGTTCATGTGGGGACGCAGCTTGGGTGGGCCAGAGTCCCTGGGGATCTCCAGGGTGGGTCACACAGTGTTAGCCTGGTTAGTGGGGTCTCAGGTATGACGCGAGCCTGGGGACTCTGCGGGGGGAGGGCTCAGCAAAGGGACGATGGCCTCTGCTCGCCTCGATGCTTCGGTTCCTCCCTGTCTGCCACTGGTGCCTTTCCAGCTGCCACCCTGGTGCTGGAGCTCAGAGGGAGTGGGTCCGAGTAGGAGAGTCCGTGTGTGGGCTCTTTAGGGGAACTGCGTGGGGCTCCAACAGGTTCTTCCAGCCACTCAATCCCCGCTGGGTTTTGCAGCCAGAAGTTGTGGGGGCTTCTCTTCCTGGCACTGGAACCCTGGCCAGGGGTCTGGCGTGGGGCCGGGACCCCCACTCCTGAGATTTCCCTCTCGTACAGTGGGAGTTTTCACCCACCACACGTGGGTGCGGGACCAGCTTGTTCCGGGTCTGCGCCCCTCCGGCCAGTCTGGACGGATGTGGTTTCTTTAATTGCGTAGTTGTCAGACTCCCAGTCAACTCGATGTCCGACGGTTCTGAGTGATGGCTGTTCTGTATTTTAGTTGTGGTTTTGACATGGTTGTGCGAGGAGGCCATGTCTGCCTGTGCCGCCATCTTGACCCCAAGCCAACCTTCTGCATCTTCTGGGCAAATCTTCGCTCCCGCCCATTATCACTTACCTAAGGCGGTGGGTCGCTTTCGTTTTGATTTTTAGTCTTTTAATTATAAAATAACACCCACTTGCTGTAAAATTCGAACAGTGCGGAGACCAATATAGTAAAACATGAATTTCTGCTCTCTATGTTCCCTGTCTACCTGCTGCCCCCTCCAGCCCCTCCAAGCCCTTCTGGGGAACTCCTTCTGCCTCTGCCCCCCATCCCCAGGCGCTGTCACCCCCACCCCACCCCTACATCTCCACTGGACACCCCCTTCCCCACACGCCAGGACAATTCCTCCACCTTTCTTGTTTGGAGGGAAGCTGGGCATGGGAAGGATGGTCAGAGCCCGCACATCTTGGATATTTTAGCCACACTGCACAGCCAGTCATGAACCTGACAGAGCCCGTCCCCAGCTCAAGAAGGTGGCCTCTGGCGGGGGTGGCACACCAGGCTGGGAGTCACACCCTCCCCAGGCTTACAACACCACGGCTGGCTTGCCTGCACGTCCCTAACGCCTCTCTCGGTATTTATCCACCAAAAGGAGGCCGGAGACCCAGCCTGCCCGGCTGGGGCGGGACGCTGTGGCCGGGCAGAGGGTGGTTCGCTCTGGCCGCCCTGCTAGCTGGTGCGGGACCCCGGGGGACCCGGCCCGAGGGCGGGGCCCCATCCGTAGCAACGCCCAGCGCCGCCCTGCCACTTCACAGCTTCGGCTTGGAGCACGACGGCGAGCCCGGCAGCGACTGCGCGCCCAGCGGACACGTGATGGGCGCCCCCGGCGCCGCGCCCGCCCACGGGGGCCTCACATGGTCCTCCTGCAGCCGCCGGCAGCTGCTGCACCTGCTCAGGTAGCCTCAAGCCCCGCCCTCCGCCGCCCCGCCTCCATCCCGCCCCATCCGCTGGGAGCCCTCCCTGCAGCTCTTCTCTGTCCGGGCCTCCCTGGGTGCGCCCCCTCTCCATCCGGTCCCTTCCCTGGGTCCTAGGTCCCGCCCTCCCTCCCCGCGCTCCTCCCCGCCCCACCGGGGCTTGCGCTGCGCTGCAGCCCGGCCTTCGCCCCTAGTTGGGGCGCAAGCCGGTAATTCCCATCCCCCTGCCGAGCCCACCCCTCCATCCCGTCCCACCCAGCACCCACCTGCCTTACAGCGCAGGACGTGCGCGCTGCGTGTTGGACCCGCCGCGGCTGCTGTCCGGGCCTGCGGGGCGCCCTCCGCGGGCACACCCTGGTCTCTACTACGATGCCGACGAGCAGTGCCGCGTGGCCTTTGGGCCTGCGGCCGTCGCCTGCACCTTTGCCAGGGAAGACCTCGTGAGTCCCGGCCTCAGGCTAGGGCCCTGCCACGCCACTCCCCCACCCCCTGGAGGCTGCCTCTGCCCAGCTCAGGCCCTACTGTTCATGGTGGGCACCCCAGGGCCCGGCCGTCAGTTGCCTCTCAAAATTTTTAATTTGCGAACAAAGCTGAACATTTTCGTAGAGTTGTGTCTGGGCCCCACTGGTTACATAGAGCCCGCCCCGACCCTGGCCCCAGAGCACATGGACGTTGAGCCTAAATAGGCAGGTGCCGAAGGCTTCCTACCCAACAGGAGCTGGAGGGCTTCCCGGAGGAGGTGTTTTCCCCAGCCGAATCCCGCAGCAGGAGCGAGCTGGCGGGCAGTGGGGAGGCGAGGGGGGCAGGCACCCCAAAGACAGGCTCCTTCCAGGGTGGCACTTTTGCCTTGGTCGGCCCCGTTCTCTGTGCAAGATAGTGAGAACTACACCTCAGTGTTTTTATAAAACATACTCTTTCATGTGTTATTATAAAAACAGATGCTTTTGCGTTATAAACTAGAACATTTCCTTTGATCTGAAAGTTTAGCGTTTCTTTCTGATTTGAGAAGTGAAAACATGTTCACGGGCCCCTAAAAGGCTTGTGGGCCACTGTCCCTGGTCCTGATAGGAACAGATACCTGGGCTTGAACTTGGCTGAAAGGCCGAGAGATGACACTGTCACGGGTCACCCTGCTCACCCACCCTGGCCACTGGGGCAGCACAGCAGTGTGGTGTGTCCCTGAGTCCTGCAGCCTGGAGGGACCGTGAAGACCAGACACTGACCTAACAGGCCCTGGTGGCCCCATGCTGGCCACCTGCCCCTCCTCCTAGGATGCGTGCCAGGCTCTGTCCTGCCACACGGACCCCCTGGACCACAGCAGCTGCAGCCGCCTGCTCATTCCTGTCCTGGATGGGACAGGGTGTGGCCGGGAAAAGGTCAGAGCAGGGAGGGGGCATGGGAGCATGTGCGTGGTGTGTTCACGCGGGCTCGTGCGGGGCACCTACAGCCTAGCAGCTCTCACGCCTGGGGCAGGAGACAGGAGGACCCGCGAGCCAAGCCAGAGGGCCCTGGAGCTGCCCGTGGTCCCCTGGTCACGTGCACGGTGGCTGCGCCCTCTGGTGCGGGGTGCCCTGTGGGTGCGGGCACCTCGCAGGGTGCCCGGGTGACCTGGCCACCGTGCCCCCACAGTGGTGCTCCAAGGGCCGCTGCCGCCCCCTGGCGGAGCTACCTCCCATGGAGGCCGTGCATGGGCACTGGTCCGCGTGGGGTCCCCCCAGTCCTTGCTCCCGCTCCTGTGGAGGAGGCGTGGTCACAAGGAGGCGGCAGTGCAACAACCCCAGGTACTGGGGGGGGTTGGGCTCGGGGGGAAGGTTGTGGCTCCACTGTCCCTGGTTGGGTGTTTGAGGGCCACCTCTCACCCCTTGGGTCTCACGGGCGTTTGCAGACCTGCCTTTGGGGGGCGTGCGTGCACAGGTGCTGACCTGCAGGCTGAGATGTGCCACACCCAGGTAGGCCTGCTTCCCGGGCAGGGTGACGGGGCCGGGGGCCCCTGGGCCCTGGGGGAGCTGCAGGACCAGGGTAATTTGTGCTTCACACCAGGAGCTTTGAGGGTGAAGGGGGCGCTACTAACATCCCCTGGGACCACAGTGTCTATAGCAGAACTGTGCTGCGTCCGAGAGCAGGGACCTTGAAGTGTCCCCTCCCTGCGTAACACCATCTGCTGCCCGGGCACCCTAGTCTCTGCAATGAGAACCCACCCTCTGTCCCCAGCAACACAGTTCAGCTTGTGAAGCCGCGAGGGGCTCTTTTAGTTATAAATTTGGGTGGAATTCACGTGACATAGAATCAACTGTTTAAAGCGCGACTCGGTGGCATCCAGCAGGTTCATGGTATTGTGCGGCCACCGTCTCTGTCCAGCCCCAAAGCATTCCCACCCCGCCCCCCACCAAAGTGAAACACAGGACCATTAGCAGCCACTGCCAGTGCCCTGTCCCCCGGGCCCCCAGAGTCACCAGTCTGCCACCTGCCTCTGTGGCTCTGCCCGTTGCGGAGTCACGCAGCACGCGGCTTTTCATGCCGGGTTTCTTCCCCTTGGCACCGTGTTTCCGAGGCTCCTCCGTGTGGTAGCGGGTGTCACTGCTTCGTTCCTGTCCACGGCTGGGTCCCGTCCCGCTGTGTGGGCAGGCCGCAGTGCGTGGCTACGGTCGCCCAGCCGTGGGTGTTGGGGTTCTTCCTGCCCTTTGGCTGTTGTGAGGGGTATAGCCGTGAGCCTCTGTGTACGTGGGCTTGTTTGAGCCCCGTCTTCAGTTCTTCGTGGTAGACGCCTAAATGTGGAATAGAGGGTCACACGGTAATTCCGCGTGTAGCTCTTTGAGGGACCTCCAAACCTACCCCGCCCGCCGTAGTGGCCCCATCGTGCCTTCCCGCCGGCCCTGGGCAGGGGTCCTCTTCTCCACGGGCTCCGCGGCACTCACTGTCCGCGGTTCTGATCGCGGCCCTCGCCGACTCCTTTCACGCTACGATCTGCCCTCGGAGAGGTCCCCGCGCCCCAGGCCCCTTCTGTGCCTGTCCCCTGCCCTCTCCGGCCAGGCCTGCGAGACGACCCAGCTGGAGTTCATGTCTGAGCAGTGCGCCCAGACCGACGGGAACCCTCTGCACCTGTCCCCAGGCAACGCCTCCTTCTACCGCTGGGGCCCTGCTGTGCGGTACAGTCGAGGTGGGGCCTGGGGCTGCAGAGGGGAGTGCGGTGGGGCTGGCAGCCCCACGTGGACCGTGCTCTGCAGGGTCACTACCCTCCCTACCCCCTACCCCGCGTCAGGGTTCCTTGTTCCTCTGCCTTGCCAGGGGATGCTCTGTGCAGACACATGTGCCGGGCCGTTGGCGAGAGCTTCATCGTGAGGCGTGGGGACCGCTTCCTGGATGGGACCCGGTGTGTGCCAAGTGGCCCTCCAGAGGACGGGACCCTGGGCCTGTGTGTGGGGGGCAGCTGCAGGGTAGGTGTGAGCCAGCAGAGGGTCCTTTCTAGTCCCTGTGGCCTCAGGCCTGTCCCAGCGAAGCCAAGGCGCAAAGGGGTCCCTGGGGGCGAGGGCTGCGGGCGCTGCCCATGTGAAGTCTGCATGGGGTGGCGCTGGGACCCAGGACCGATCAGGGGTCAGCGGGGTGAAGAGCCATGCTGTGACCTGGAGCAAGTCACATGCTTCCTGTGTGGACAAAAGTGGGCCCCATTTGTCACGTGACTCTGAGAGCCCAGTGCTGTGGGTGACAGTGGGCCAGCCCCTCCAATGACACGCGGCCCGGTGTCCCCTGCCACTCCCCTTTGCACAGACGTTTGGCTGCGACGGCAGGATGGACTCCCAGCAGGTGCCAGACGTGTGCCAGGTGTGCGGAGGGGACAACAGCACGTGCAGCCTGCAGAACGGCTCCTTCACGGCTGGAAGAGCCGGAGGTAGGGCGGCCCCCAGTCCCCAGGAGCCTTGGCAGCCCAGAGCTGCGGCGCCAGCTGCCGGGGCTAGGGGCGCGGGTCCCCACTGGCTCAGCCCTGGAGCCTCCTAGTGGGCCTCCGCCTCCGCCCTCCCCCTTGCCCGCCTCCCCACGCGGCTCAGGTGTTGGGGATGCGCCGCCCCAGGTCCTGTGGTGCCTCAGGGGCAGCTCACAGTAGCTGTGAAGCAGATGGAATGTGGACGCTGGGCCAGCTGCTGCATCTGGCCGCCCCCCCCCCGCTGCAGGGACCCTGTCAGGAGGGATGTTGTTCCTGGAAAATCTTTGACCTTGATCTCTTTGGGAAAGAGGTCGGGCCAGTTGCAAAGTCAGCGCTTGGAGGGTCAGTGGAGGGCTTGAGTCCCGCCTCCCTCCCGCAGGCCCCGGCTGGGCGGAGAACCCCGGGTCTGGTCCCACCCCTCGAAGGGCAGCGCCCCCACACTGGCCCTCCAGCCTGGCCTCTGTTGCCCACTTGTCCGCCTGGAATCTGCTCCCTGGACAGAACCGTAGGTGACTGAGGCCGCTCTCCCTCCTTTGCTTCCTCCCAGAGTACGTGACGTTTCTGACGCTCACCCCCAACCTGACCGGCGTGTACATCACCAACCGCAGGCCCCTCTTCACACACCTGGGTGAGCAGGCCAGGGGACGCCCACCTGAGCCCGCCCGACCTCGAGGGCAGAGGCGTGGCCCCGAGACACCCTCACTTCTGACACCAACTTCAAGCTGGGGGGTTCCCCCAACCACCGTCAGATCCGACAGCTACTCGGAGGGCCCCCAGGAATCACGGTGGTTCTGTTCTTGGTGACGGTGGGCAACAGTGAAAGGAAAGAGAACAGGACCAGCCCAGGGAGAGACGCCCGGGCCGAGGCTGGCAGGGTTCCGTGTCCAGCACCGGGAGGCGACGCTGTTGCCAAGCCGGGGAGCTCAGCCAAGCACAGCGTCCGGTTTCTGTTGGGGCTTCATTATGTCGGCGTGACCAGTCGATTGATCGATTGGCTGGTGGACTGCTAACATGACCAGCCTCAGTCTCCAGGCCGACAGATGCCCAAAGCCCACCAGGTCCCGCACGGGGTCTTTCTGGTGGGGCCAGACTGTGGGTTCCTTGTGCAGCCCTGTCTCCGGGCAAGGCCAACTTCTTGACCGCTTGGCGCCACCGTGAGGCTTTGTTTCCAGAGGACGCCCACACCTGACCTTTGAGTCCAGAGTGGGGGCGCCTGCCTGGGGTCCTTGAGCCCCGCCCCTGCCCTTGGCGGGGAGCAGGCCCACGGTGCCCCCTGGCTCTGGGAAGAGGCAGAGGCACTGTCGTGAGGGTGCCTGTAATCAGACCACTGGGTGCGTCTTGGAGGGTGGGCCTCGCAGACCACCCAACCAAGACACCAGGATGGCTTGCTCCTGGTTGTCTTGGGGACCCGGGGAGGACAGCCCGGTGTGGCGTGGAGGTTACATCCCGTTGGCCCATTCCATAAACCAGGACCTCCTCTGGAAAGGGTGGGCACCCCGCCGTCCCCCCCGTCCCCCCGCGCTGACAGCCTCGCTCCCCCCACAGCTGTGAGGATCCGAGGGCGCTACGTGGTGGCCGGGAACTCAAGCATCTCTCCCAGCACCACCTACCCCTCCCTGCTGGAGGACAGCCGCCTCGAGTACAAAGTGACCCTCACGCAGGACGGGCTGCCCCGCCTGGAGGAGATCCGCATCCGGGGACCCACCCAGGAGGATGTGGAGGTCCAGGTGACCAGCAGGCCCCGTCCACCTGCTCACTCGCCTGCTCATTTGCTCGGCGGTCACCTGGGGGGGCAGCCCATGGCTCCCTGGGGCTCTGAGCATGGGGGTGGGGTGGGAAGCCCCATGCAGGGCCCAAAGGGCGACCCCAGGAAGGGGGTGGCGGGATGGGGGTCTGAGATGAGTGATCGCTCAGGCCAGCCAGGGCAGGAAGTGCCTTGAGGGAACTTTGGAGCACAGGAGAGGTAATTACAATAGAAGGGGTGAAGGAAGGGGACCCCCAGGCAAGGAGGCTGGGGGGCGGGGCAGAGCTCTTGGGACCTTCCCGGCCCTAGGAGGAGTTTGGGCTTCCTCGTGGGGTCCCCGGGGGCTGCTGAGGGCCCTGTGCAGTTGGAGTTGGGACCGGGTCTGTGTCGGGCCCGGCGGAAGGAGGGTGTGGGGAGCGAGACAGTGGGGGAGGCCAGTTGGGCCAGTACCCAGATTGGACACCCACAGGCAGGGCGGGGCCGGGGGTGGGGAAGCACCCCTGCAGGATCAGGACCAAGGGCCCAGGCTGCGGCTCAGATGGACTAGAGTTTGAATCCCGGCTCTACAGGAACTTGGGCAGGGGACTGAACCCTCCTGAGCGTACCCGTATTGTGAAGTCGTGAAGATCTGTTTGTTCGTTTCTTTAAATAACGTACATTAAGCGTGTGGCAGAGTGTCTGGTGGCCCATACGTGCACCATGAAAAGTGGCTGCTGCTACCAAGTACGTGCCGGCTTGGATCTCGAAAGTGTCTGGAGGACTAGGGATGCCCCATCCTAATGGTGGGAAAGGGAGACACCCAGAAGTTCAGGGACAAAGGGACGGGCACCGCGAGGGCAGGAACTGGAACGCGGATGGCCCCCCTCCAGGCTTTGCTGTCTTCGGGTTGCCCAGACCCCGCCCTGCCTCACCGAGGGCTGTGGGCGCCGGCCCTGCACCTCCATGTCCTCCTCTGTGGGCAGGGGCCGCCGTCCTGCCGGCCCCTCAGGCCTGGTCAAGCCCGAGCCTGCCGGACCAGCCCCAGGCCCTTGCCCGGACGCCCCTCTGCCCGAGGGCAGCCCTGCTCCTAGCTCTGAGAGCTCCTTCCTGACCGGGCCGGCCCTGCAGCTGGGGTGCTGCCCTGCGCCTCCGGGGCACTTCAGAGTTATCTGTCACCACCTCACCCCACCCTGCCTGGAGCTCCCGGAGGCTGGGACACTGTCCCGTTCGCTGTGCTGTCCCCAGAACCTGGCATGTGGTCACCTCAGTGACAGGTTGTCGAGCAAAAGGATGTAGTAGGCATGGCGGAGTGAAAAGCCCAAGGCTTTTGTGGGTGGTGGCAGTTATGCGACTCCCAGGGAGCCCGCTGGACCAGGCCCCGAGTCCGCGCCGTCCTGTGCAGGTTTACAGGCGCTACGGCGAGGAGTACGGCGACCTCACCCGCCCGGACGTGTCATTCACCTACTTCCAGCCTAAGCAGCAGCAGGCCTGGGTGTGGGCCGCCGTGCGGGGGTCCTGCTCGGTGAGCTGTGGGGCAGGTGAGGCCCGGGGCAGGGCGTGCCCGAAGCCTGGTGTGCCCCCTGCGTGGAGGTGGCCTAGCCTCCCTCTGCCTCCCCAGGGCAGCGGCAGGTGACCTACAGCTGCCTGGACCAGGCCAGGAACCAGTGGGTGGAGGCTGCCCGGTGTGGAGGGAGCCGGCGGCCGGCGGCCTGGCCAGAACCCTGCAGCCCCGGGCCCTGCCCTCCGCGGTGAGTGCTGCGTGCGGCTCCCGGCGGGGTGGGGGCGTGGGGCGCACAGTGTCCCCGCCTTGCAGGTGGGGACACTGAGACATGGCAGACACAGGTGGCAGTGTCCCACCCTTGGCGTGCTTGTGTGCAGGCGCGTGCACCCTCTCTGGCGCAGGGGGTCACTGCAGTGGAGGCGGCCGCCCTGCTGGTCAGGGAGACTCAGGGAGGCTGTGATGGAAAAGAGCGCTTGGCTGTCGCCGCCCCGGGCAGGTGTGGGTGGTAGGTGTGGTTGGCAGGAGCCTAACGTTTGGGACAAGGCTGTCCCTACTGGGTGCAGGGCTGGGGCAGCCCCCCGCCTGCCCTGTTGTATAGGCGTCCTTAGACTTAGGGGCAACTGGGGGACACCTGGAGAGCTGGAGGGCTGGGCCGGCTCTCCCTGTGCAGTGTTCAGGTACCCGAAGAGACGTGGGGCGCAACCCAGATCAGGGCAGCGAGTCAGCCGGACAGAGCTGCCTGCCTCCCAGCCCGTTGCCCTGAGCGGCTCCCGGGGACCCGGCCAGGGCCTGACACTCTGTCCCTGCCTCCCTCAGCTGGGCAGCGGGAGACTTCGGCCCCTGCAGCGCCTCCTGCGGCGGAGGCCTACGGGAGCGGTCCGTGCGCTGCGTGGAGGCCCAGGGCCACCACCTGAGGACGCTGCCCCTGGCCAGGTGCAGAGCGCTGGCCCCAAAGCCGGCGGTGGTGGAAACCTGCAATTCCCAGCCCTGCGCCCCCGGGTGAGTGTGGACGGGGGTGGCGGCTGATTCTCCCTGCTCTGGGCCCCGCCCCTGCCATGTGGCCCCTTTCCCCAAGGCCCCCAGCCAGGCGCCCCCGTCCTGGGGGACAGGCAGCGTTGGCCCAGAGTTAGGGGCACCAGCTTCAGAGCTGCCTGCTACCCAGGAGACCCTGCGCCGATCACCTCTCTCTCTGAGCCTCTGAGCTCCTGCTCAGAGAGGCGCTGTGAGGGCCGAGTGACGCCATGAATTAAAGCGATAAACGCCACTTTGCCATTACTGCCATCACTGCCGTGGTGCCTCTCGGCGTCCAAGCTGACAGCGGCTCACTGTTCCGATTTGCTGCTACCTGGCGGGGTGACCAGGGCAAGTCCCCTTCCTCTCAGGGCCCCTGTTTCATTACCTGTCCCCCGGGCAGGGCACTGGCCTGGGTCGCCGGCGGCCCTCGTGTGGCTCTGGGGTCCTTTCTCCCCTCGCGTGCGGGGCAGACAGAGCGAGCACCCCCTCACCTGAGCGCTGGCCCTGCGGGAACCCTCCCCCAGGCAGCCCCCGCCTCTCCGCGCAGGCGCACACACGGAGCCCTGTCCTGGCCCTCGGCACCTGCTGATGACCGGGCTGCAGGCCCACCTTTCCTCTGGAAGGTGGGGCGTTGGGCCTGTGCCCTGAGCCCTGGGCACCCGGTGCAGTGCCCGCAGCAGTCAGTCTGGCACTGCAGGGAGAGGCCCTGGGCTTGCTTCTTTGTGGGGTCCCCCTTTGGGGTCCTGGATACCGGGGAACAGGTTCCCCCCGCCCCAGCGGCCGGGCCACACTGGTAGTCCGACGGCAGAGGCAGGGCCCGATGGCTGTCCTGTCCCTGCAGGCAGCAGCTGTCGGATGCGTGCCCTTCGGCCTGTGGGGCGGACCTGGCCGTACGGAATGTGACTTGCGCTCAGGGGACAGGCGGCCTGGAGGTGCCAGTGACTGCTGGGCCCTGCTCCCTGGACAAGGAGCCAGCTGCCCCCGAGCCCTGTGCTGGGATCACGTGCGCTCCGGGCTGGGGCCACGTGAGTGTCCTGGGCGAGGGGGTGGCTGGGGCACCTGGGTCCTTGTCTGGCTGAGAGAATGGGGAGCCCCGGTTACTGTGGCCCCCTGGCTGGAGAAGACGACCCTTCTGCAGAGCCGTTGTCTGCTGGGGTCCAGTCTGAAGATAAACTTAGGAACAGAGCTCAGGGCCCGCCAGGAAGCCCCCTCCCACTGGCAGGCCAGGCTGAGAGGCCCCGGACTCTGTTAAAGTGCTGCCCGGCCCCAGCCGTGCGGAGAAACGCTGCCGGGCTCCTGCGTGGGGCCCAGGGTCTCCGGGCCGGGTGCAGCCGCTTTCAGACGGGCTCTGCCAGCCCTGTCCCCTGGAGGTTGCTGGGGACGGCTAGCCAGGCCAACCAGCAGATCTGGCTCCTGCGCCCCAGCTCGCAGCCCCGCCCCGCAGGGACCGCTCACCAGGATGCAGAGGCTACGTTGTAGGGGTGGGCGTGTGGGGCGGGCGTCCACTGGGGGCCAGAAGCAAGTTTCCCTGGAGAGGATCGGCCTGCAGGGGCGGGCCCTGGGGCGCTGGTGACCACTTCTCTCTCCCGAAGAGGTGGGGAAGGGCGGGGGTGGAGGGGTCTGGAGGTGGGACAACCAGACCCACGGTTTGTTGCTTGCCCCCTCCAGCTGGACCCCCAGCCTCCGGGGGAGCAGGCTGCATCCCCTCCAGGCGGCGCCGGGCTGGGGGCTCGGGCTGCACCCGTGTGGACACCCCTGGCGGGGCCGTGCTCCGTCTCCTGCGGGAGAGGTGAGGCCCTGAAGACTCATTAGCTCTCATCTGCCTCCGCCTTTCTAGTCCTAGAAAGCATTTCGGGTGGTGTACAGAAAATCCAAATTACGTGAGCACGTGACATAGCCTACTAGGAGATTGGGGTCAAGTGCAGGCCGCCACATAATGTGTTCGGTGAGTGGCCCAAAGATAGGAAAAGATCACACTAGCCCCAAGGGCGTATTTCTTAAGGTTCAGAGAAGCTACGAGAGATGGGCCCCAGCTTTAGCTCTGAGCTCCTGGGGGCCAAACCAGAGAAACAAAATCGTCTGGAGATACCCCGTGTTCTTTAAAACCCTACCCGCTTGCTCAGTAAAACTTCAGTCTGTTCAGAACTGAGGCCAGAGATTTCTTTCGAGGGTGCTCCTCGTGCCCTGTTTCCGATAAACAATCGTGGTCACACAGCAATTCTTTTTCTTTATCATAGCTTATTGGCTACGCCATTACAGTCCTGACCTTTCCCCCTTTGCCCCCTCCAATGAGCGCCCCCCACCCCCTCGGGCAGTCCCCCCCG
>PVJD01015194.1:0-25939 GCA_004026545.1 Mormoops blainvillei | reverse complement strand
TTACTAATAATATCTGAAGTCCTAGTTAAATTTAGGTAAGTTTTCTAGAAAAAGGTATGATTTATATTTTGAAATGCTATGCTATGCACCAAATTGCTTATAAATTTTAGATATTGTGAAAAAGAAATAACATTAATAATAAATTGTGATTTCAATGCATTTAATTGTAAAAAATATAATTTAAAATAGATAAATAAATAGGATAATTATTTACATGTGGGTATTTACATTTTGGTTTATGTAAATTATGGAGTATGTTATATAGTTATAACTAATAGGAACAACTTAAGCAATTTATAAAAATTTAACTAATATTGCAAACCAAAAATATCAATTATATAGCATCATAATTTTAATGTTTATAGACTTGTTTGGTATAATAGCATTTATAATATTAACCAAAATAACCAATAACCAAAACTATATTTAATTTTGAGGTATTTAATTTCATTTAGATCATGGGCCTTAAAGATAATATGAATTATTTTTTTAATCTTGAAAATTTATATAAAAAATTACTGTCATGGAACCCACATAGTGGGAAAATTATATTAACATGTTCAATAACATACATGAAAAATCATTTCCAATAATATTTATGAAAAATAACCTTCCATCTAGCCATGTTAAAATGATCAAACATAAGAAAAGAAATCATCAATAGAAATACAAGATACATAAAACATAATCAAACTTCAAAGAATAGATTTTATAAGATTTCTGTTTAGATACATTTAAAATTTTTATTTTATGGAAACTAATATTTTAATAAATTTTTCTCAAAATGACTTCTCAATATACTCTGTCCCCTGAAAGAAAGGAATTTGGAGGTAAGCACAAGAAATGTCCCTTTACATTTCAGGTCATCTATTACAAGGTCGCCGATGCTTCTCACATGCTCAAACTAATAGCTGATCTTCAAACTTTTTATCCAACTTATCAAAATTTAGTCATTAGATTATTTTCTATAAAAGTCTATTCTGTCTTGAATTCTGAAATTCCCCACACAGATGTTCTATTTTTATTAATGGTGTTAACCTTCTGAGTGTCCTTTTTTTAATATTCTTGTGTCTCTCTTTCACTCACACAACATATACAATGTATTGGTAAATTCAAAAACTGTTTAAAGAAATGTCTGTTAAATCTTATATGATCAACTTATATCACTCAGGTCAAACCTACCATTATCTTTTTCCTGTACTGAATAAACCACTGTTAGTATCTCCACTTCGAGTCTCCTCCAGATCACATTGCCCACACAATTCATGTCACTTCTCAGTGAAAAAATTTCTAACAGCTTTACCACCCATCTCTAGATGTGTGTTAATTTAGCAGCCTGGGTCTCAGGCAGCAGCTTTTAAGATAAGCAAATAAATGCATCTCAGGGAAAGGTTAGGAGATGGATGGTTATGGCTGTTCCATCTGTCCTGAGTCCTGGGGGCATAGCCATGGACAGAGCTTGTCCACCAGTTAAGAACTGCTTCTGTGTTCACTATAGTTTTGTGCTTCTGTAGACAAGAATGCTGTTGACACTTAGAGCTAGGTGTTTTGGGGTCTCATCCCTTGAATAGCTGTCTTATAAATTAATGTACTAGCTGTGGGGTCTAACCCTTCATTTCTCATGGAGAACCTGGAAGTTGGGCGTTCCCTCCCCATTTTATAGTGCTGTGTTGGAGATGGGGTACATTTCAAGAGTATGGGTATTTTCTCATTTGCAAATGTGTAGGACAGCTAGTTTCTGAATCTCTTTCAGAAGAAATTGCTTCATGTATAACTGCATATTTGGCACCTCTGTAGAAGCAGGAACATTCAGAGCCTCCTATGTTGCTATCTGGGTCAATATTCTCCATACTCTTAGAAATACAGAAGCCAAATTGATTGCAATAAAAACAAATTAGATGTTACTTCTCAATCAAAACCCTCCAATGTTGTAAAATCTGTAAGAATAAAAGCAAAATCAACAAAACTAAATTTTGGTAAAAACTTTACAATATCCTGGAAAAGCTCACTTATACAATATGATTTCTTGTTATGTTTGGGCTCACACTACACATAATCCCACCACATTATTTTTTCCCCAGCAGTAACAAGGCTTTTGCCAATTTCAAGATGTTGCTGTTCAACAGAAAGAATTCTGTTTTTTCTATGCAAAACACTTCCAAATGCACCATCCTTCACTATGATTTCATTTTTATTTGTTTAATATTGATTTTCTTGCTCTGGACTATAAACTCCATAAAGACATGGCCTTTGTTAAGTTCAGCATTCTACTCTAGTTCCAATGACAGTCTATGGCATCCAGATGGGTAGAAAAGGGTCCTGATCCAGTAGCTTAGTTGCTTAAGGCATCATCCAGATATACCAAGGTTGTAGGTCTGATCCCTGATCAGGACACGTGTAAGAATCAACCATAAGTGGAAAAACAAATTTCTGTATCTCTCTCTCTCTCTCCCTTCCTTTCTCTCTCTCTAAAATCAATAAACAAATTTTTAAAAATAGGCAGCAAAGGGCTTTATCAAGCAAGAGATGTCAAAATACTGATGTAACAATTTAACCTCAAAAGAGGCACTAAAGTGTTTAAAGCAGAAATAACACAACAAAATACACATTTTGACAAGGTCTCTCTGACTATAGTCTGAAATGGAACAAGTTTGTAAAAGTAAACCAATAGAGAGAATTCTTTACATAAGCAGGTAAAAATAATGAACATAATAAACATTTAAAGTAATGATGAAAATATTTGCATAAAAAAGATTTAAATAACATATGCTCAACAAACGTTGATAGAAAAATAAGGGCTGTCCTAAGTATTTGCAGATTCTGCATCTGCAGATTCAATCAAGAGTGGATAGAAAGTACATTTTTTAAATGTTACATTGTTGATGTATACTATGTAGTTAGGCCCACAGTGGTTGGGTCTGTACTGAAAATGTACAGATTTTTTTTTCTTGTCATTATTTCATAAACAATACAGCATAATAACTATGTACTCAGCATTTACATTGTATTAGGTATTATAGGTAACGTAGAGAAGATTCAAAGTACACAGGAGGATGTGCACAGGTTATATACAAAATATGAGGGTTTTGAGCATCCTCTGATTTGGGTATCATCAGAGGGTCCAGGAACCAATATCATGCAAATACAAGCAGATGACTTTAATCAGGTACGAGCTCTGGGGGGAAGGAAGGAAACCGATATAACTCATAGTTTTCTTTTATGTAAATGGGTAGATGTTAGTATTAGAGGTACTTCAGAACAATACCTGTTTTTTGAAAGAGGTAATGACATGCACGTGTGTAATCACAGCAGATTGAAAGGAGGTCTGCAAGTAAGAAGTGAAGCAGTAAATAAAGAATTGTCATTTAGGGAATTTGGTGGGGAAAGACAATGACATGATATTTTATGTATTTTAAAATAGAAGAGATTTGAACCACATTTACTTTGAGGAAAATTTGCTGATAGAAAAAAATGGAAAGTAAAAGATGCGAGAAAAAGACTGCCTAAGAGAAGAGATGGAATGGAAACTGGAGCGCAGTTGGTAGAGTCAACCCCCAGGACAGGAAGATCTTAAGCTGTCTTCAAATAGAAGTGAGACTAAAACTGCAAAGTCTGCATGTATACGCAGCCCACAGTTGACCAAAACATCATTATGCGGCCTGAACTGTATTTACTCCAACAATCCACATGTCACCTAGATAGCAAGTAATGGATGAAAATTATTTATTATCAAGGCTTCTTTATGTGTATTTGTTTAGATGAAAGCACAATTATAGTAACAACTCTAGCACCTGAAGTAGTGTTTAATTTTGTGTCTTCTTATTTTTAGATTGTTGTAATTATTCTGACTCCAATAAGATCATCTAATTAAGTTGATATTGTAAAGACAATAAAATGTATACAAAGTATTAATGTCAATGATCACTTTGAATGACAAGGAACATCAGGATAAACTGTACAAAAAATCACATGGCTTCTGTACCAGGTGATCATAGAAAGCAGAGCAGATTTAGGAATGATAGCAACAGCCAACGATAACAAAACACTGAGGATGGAAAAGTAAAAACTGTGTAAGGGTCAAATCAAGCCTTTTATATTGAATTATACCAAGAAATGTAAACAAAGATACCAAAACACTTTGTCCCTATGTTGACAATTAAAGACTGTTAGAGTGCCCTCCATCTTCAAAGAGGATAGCTTCAGCTTTCAGTTCACTGATGCAATAAAGCAGTGATCCCTGACGTTTAATCTGACTAGAAGGTGGTACAGCAAGGCCGCAGAATTAGCCAAATGGTATCAAAGTATTCAAACCACCATTTCGTGATTGTTTTCTTGGATGAAGAACAATGACAGGGTAGTTGTGAAAAAGCCACAGGATTTAAAAAAAAAAAAGGTCATGTGGAAAAATGCATACATGTGCACAAACCGACACACCAACCAACCAATCAGCAATTGATCAATAAGATCTGTTATTAGTCAGTCTGACTATTCTTGATAGTTTAACTCTGCTGTCAAATGCTACATTGCCTTAAGAGTCATAATATTTTTCCACAGTCTAAATACAAATCTCTAACCCACCCTACCCCCTTTTTAAAAATTCAAGGTACATTCAATTATTGCATGATGTGGATAAGAAAAAAATCCTAATATTTTTAGTAAGCTTATATGGATGGCAAGTAAAAGGAATCTTAGTATTTTAAATGCAAAATGACAAAATTTAAGGGTATGTGTTTTAATTAGTCATACTGCTTATGAAATAAACAATTGAAAGGGTGTTAATACTTTCCATAGGTCATAAGAACACCATTTAAGACACGTATTAAGGACACATGGGACACAAAATACATTTTGAAGGTGTCACAGTTTATGCAATGCGTGATTTAAAAAAGACATAAAAATATCCTATGCATGTAGGCTGGCGTATATTCAGCAGAAGTTTATCAACAACTTGGGGAAACCTGGTAACAAGCATATTTTGGAAGAGATGGTGTTAAATTTGTCCAAATTGTAAATCTCACCCCAGTGACAGCTTTGGTGCAGTAATTAATCAGCATCCAAGATGAGTCTGACAGGCATCCCAACAATGTTCTTTGTTCTCCACACAGAAGTGAGACCAATCCATTGAAACAGCAAATGAAGAAAACCCATAGGTACTAAGACAACTGCTGTTTTTTTGTATGATACTAACAGTTTTGTGGCTATGAATGTAGTTTTAGATCTACACTTCAGGACTGAAAGAAGCTCCTTCTGTACTTGTTTGTCTAGACACACTGAAATATAGAGAACAAAGAGGGTTAGCTGAGAAAAATCACAGGAAGCCAAGGTCATTTTTAGTCCTAATAATTTTAAGAACAGAAAATGGCATTCTAAGTCAGCATAAATTAAAAAAGAAAAACAGTCAAATATTTGTTCTGCCACCAAAACATCAAAATAATTATAAACACTAAACTAAAGATAAGCCAGTGTTTTCTTTTGCTATTGGACAAATAAGAATATACATGACTAGGATGGATCAGTATATAGGTATTAGATAGAAAGATAGTAGATAGAAAATAATTTTACTCAACCTTTTTGTATTGTTTCCTACTTACGTAGTTCTTCAAATTTCATGAATAGATGGATGAGAGATCAAAATTATTTGGCATATTTTTATGATCAAAATATGATTAGTAAAATGTTTGTTTTAAGAACAAGTTTAAAATGTACCAGCCCCATGGCATTCTGTACATCACAATTCTATGTAAATATTTTTATTATAGAAGGACTTTCAGGAAAATAAAAATATAATGTAAACATAATATAATAAATGTAATATAATTTTGTTTCAGGCACCATCTTGAACTGCATTATGGCTCTTATAGACACTTTGAAATATGGTATTTCTCTCATTCTCATAGAGTCAGGAGACATGAAAACCATTCACTCTGACATCTGTCTGCACTGTGCAACTGATTCACTATATTATTTTAAAATTATTATTAGTTTTTAATATATAAAGTAATATAGTGATTGGAATGGTTTTTAGTAATTCTTAATGTCTAATCTATAATTTTCATTCTTTAGCTTGTGGTAATGGTTCTTTGTTCTCCTCTCTTTGCTGCATACTATAGAAAGAACTGGTTATATAAAAGACATTCTGCCTCCCAGGATCAGAAATTAGAGTCAGGAGATGTGTCTTCGGAAATGGTATTTTAAAGATAATAAGGGAATTATTCTAGATATTCAGGACATATTTCTTAGTATGTGAGAGACAGTAAAACCTATTTGGTTTTCCCATAAACTAGAAGGACTTCAAACATAATAGAGAGATAGCCATTAATAAAACAAAAACACATTTCCTACGTATAATAACAGCGTAGACCCAAGAAGTCATGCCCACTGTATTTTTTCAGCTTGGTACTAGTATCCAAGGCAGAGGCTACACTCTCTGTGTTTGTCACAGTCAACTATAATGTCCATACAATATATGCGATAGAGCACTGGATCTTGCCAAAGTCAAAGGTCATCCTGTGATGAACTACTTTACTTTTAATATGTTGTAGTTCTGATAAATGAACATTAACTAAATAATATCATAGAGATTACTATGGGTATGAGCTGTTACAGAGAAAACAAACCTCCTCACCAAATGTGTAATTATATAACAAATAATGCACATGTATGGGCAGCAGTTGAAATTTTTTAACTCTTCCTCCTCTCTCCATTCCTTCATTCTATGAAGACCTTAGCTTTTCACATAAATACCCTAGCTGATTATACACTTGTAACAGTAGTTCTTAGGGAGACAGCAAAGTCTTTTATTACATTAAAGTTATTTCCAGTTCTTGAAGCAAAGGAAGTCTGTGCCTGGAGAGAACTTAGTGACTTACAGAATGTTTCTGAAAAACAACTTGTTGAGAATGAAAGGATTGACTGATGGTGTGTGCCGCCTTTCAAGTTTCCTCACATTTGTAGAGCCCGAAGGAGACTGTGTAAAGAAGATAAAATAAAAGCTTGGATGCCACACAAGATTAACTTGGCAATAGAGATAAAAGCAATTAATCAATGGAAACTAGCTTCAAGGAGCAGATCAGATCACAGTGACTGGAGGGCAATGTACAAAGCCCAAGAATGATTGCTATTTACCTTTTGAAAACAATGACAGTAATATTTTGCATTTTGGATAGCTACTTTGATCAAAAGTTTCCAAACTCTTAGCATATTTTAATATATTAAACCTTTTAAGGTAGATATGACTTCAATCAGAATTCTGTAAAGGGATAGGCTGCTTGGATTTCTGTTGGAGAGAATGCAAGTTGAGTGGAGATTGCTTCTGAAAACATCCCACAGCTCAACCCTTTGCAGAGAACTGGCTTATATTTTATGCGAAAGCCGATAGAGTTTCAAGATAATCAGAATCCTTCACTAGCTATTAATATTTTCATGAGGACAGAAATATTGAAGTTTTATTGTAAATGGACTGTTGTGTTTATCACTGAAATAAATATATCATAAGTCTTAAGGGAACAAATAGCAGTAAAACAGGAGGAGAAGAATAGCAGAAACAATAGAAAATGGAATCAACGTGCATATAAATAGGTGGTATGTGATTATAATATAGTTAATGAAGCACCTGTATGTGGAGTGATTGTATATTAAGAGCTATTAGTTATGATAGTAAGTTAGCACAGTTATACTAGTGGAAATTCATTAACATCACCTTCTTTAAATGAAAACATCTTTCATACTATTTGTAATTTCACATGCATAATTAAAAATAAATAAATTTTACCTCACTATAAACACAGGATATACACCAAAACTTTCTAAACTCATAAGAAAAAAAAAATCTTTAATGAGGCATGGGTACAAAGGTGGGGGACCACGGTGTAATACAAAGAGGTCTCTCGTTGTTCTGTTTTTCTACTAAATGGCTGAATAGATCCAATGATGATGGATGGGTAGATAGGTATATAGATAGAGACATAGGCTACACATCTAATTACCCCCTACTTTATAACTTCAATTAGGGACAGATTTTGTATACACTATTTTCTCTCTCAGGCTGTGTATAATATCATGTTTAATTCCTCTTAGGTGATCTCTGGGGGAATGGACCATCTATTTCTCTTCTCTGATTTCTCTGGTGTAGAATATTTTTGTGAAAATGTGTATCCAATTATTATTCTATTCACCTGGAGTGATTCAAATGTATGTTTTGAGTTTATTAGCTAGTTTGAACTGATGTATACTAAACCCATTATTTTATTATTGTCAATACTCTTATGATGAATTCATGGGGTTTCCGGAGAATTTTTTACAATGAGGAAAAACATAAATAAGTTAAATTATTGACTGTGTAACTGAACTCTTGACTTAAATCTCAATAATCTAATTAAAAGGGCAAACTTAACTTGTTGACAAATATAGCACCAATCTTTTCAAGACAATTTATTATGGTACAAAAATAGTTCATCAATTTTGAAAACATAGTAGAAAGGGGAAGCACACTCAAGAAGCTGATCCTAACATTATTTAAACAAATATTGGGAATGTATTCAATGTTCAATGGATGTTCAAGCCTTAACAATGAAGTGCTGACTCTGAGTATTTTCTACATCAGTATTGCAAGACAAGGTCAGTGATCTCATGGAGGAAAAGTTATTGTGCGTTTTGTAGTAGGATATTAACTAACAGATTCCAGATAAATTTCCAAGAATGCATGAAGCAAAACAACCTATGTAAAAGTTCCAAGTATGTCCTCATATATATTGCAGATGCAGTCAGCACCTACTTGACCCCCACATTCCTTTCTCATTTATTAATGGAGTCTGACATTTATTCACGTTTTGGGTTATGATACGTTTCAGGAGCTCCTTCTGAGGTGTGCAGAATTGTTATTATTCATGAACCAGTACATAGAGTAGGAATGGAAAAGACTCAAGTGTATATGTACCGCTAAAACGTTAGGAACATAGAGTTTTCCTATTTTTGGTGATGGAGACCAATGTTTGTTTTAAGTCATTGCCAATTAATTGTTAGCCTATCTCAAGTCAAGAGAAAGTGACTAGTGTTACCCTACATTATAAGGAATTAAGACCCATGAGTATATCTGAATTTTAAAAATAATTCTTGATAACATATATTCTATGTACAAGAAAAACTAGTATTTCTAATACATGTATATAGGAAATTTAAAACATCCATTTAAGCATAGATCTTTAAAATATAAAGCATGTTAAATTACTACATTTATGAGTTCAAGTAGTGATGAAATAAATTGTAATATTTTGTCAGTATTTGTAAAGGCATAGGATTATTGTTTATCAATTAATATATATGAATGCAGATAAATCCAAACTTATTTTGGGCTTTAATTTTATTTTCTCTGTTATCTATTCATCCATCTATATACTTTGTAGGTATTGTGACATAAATACATGCACACACATATGTATACATGTACATGTATATGCTTTTATGAATGAATAAAATAAACCTATATGTTAAATACTATTCTTTGAGAAGATTGACTGGTGATAGTTAATTTTGATGAACTTTCCAATTTGTCTAAAATAATCTTACATAATATTGCCTTTTAAAAAAGAACAGCAATGCATACTTGGTCCAGAAAACAATGTGAAGATGCCATTAAATTTCTCAGAATTGAATAGTCTTTATAAAAACAAAATGAAAGAGAATGAATCTCTTTATTCCAAAATATCTATTTTTATTCACATATTTAGCAATTAATTACATTTAGCTTTTGCTAATTAAAAGATATCTATGCATATTTTAACTGTTTTTTTTTTAAAACATGGATAGCCCAGACATGAGAAGTAATGTTAATCAAGCATCTTTAATAATATAAAATCCACTATTCTAGCTATATTAGAACACTCTAACATTTTTTAAGGGCATGAAAAATGTTAGGGTATGTCATCTGAGTCACATACCTCTAAAACTAAGTACCGAAAAACCCTATAAATCTATATTATGAAAATTTTTATTACTAAAAATAGTTTTCATTGAATTCTCAGCCTCATTAGCATAACTAAAATTAAATGGTTTCAAAAATATTTATAGCCACTTATTAAAATATGATATTAAAATAAAAAGATATGTTTTGCATAAGATTTAAAAGATTAAGTAACCTTTTAAAAATAGAATCAAAATAAAATAATTTTAAAAATAAAATGAAATGCTTGTATTGAAAATTCTACCTGATAATTTTGAGACTTTCAGAGATATAATAAGACATCATTAGGGAATAATTTTATATAGATTTTTAGATAATGGTGTATTAAATAGCTATCAATATTATAAAAACATGAAGAGAAATTCATGGATATAATTATGTTGCCACATGCTTAACAATTACATATCTCTAATTGATGCTTTTAATCACCTACTGTGATTGAACTTCACATGCAAAAAGGTTATCTCAGACTTCCAGTACTAACTTAAGGTGTTTCAAATTACAGAACCAAAGAATACATTGGTAGAATAAATGGAAATTTCTTAAAAACATGTTTAAATGTTTAAAGCTATAATCATTAATAATTTTTGCAATATAATCCCAATGATATCAAACTCCTGAAAATGAAAGGGGTAATTTAGGACTTCTGGAATAAAAATATACACACCATGTGGTCTTTTCAAATACATTGTTTGTTCCATACAAGTAACTTTTTGTTTAGAATAAACAAATCAGAATGCCTGTTGGGCCAATTTATTTGACCTCCTTAATAGTAATTGCTTAAAAGTGATGTTATTATTGTACTTTTAATCATACTAATGTATCTTCCAAATTAGGTCTAGAGAAAAATGTTTAAAATTTATATCAGATGATGGCATAAAATTATTGAAAAGTCTCTCCTACCTATTAGAAAAATGATTTATTAGATTAGCTGGCATTAGCTATATATTCAATAATATCACCCTGGCATATGTCTAATTTGGCCTCAGCTTCAACATAAGTACATCAGTTCAAAAATCTATACTTGTCCCTAAGACCTTTTAAATCAATTTCTTCTATTTGGTTAACTTTTACTTATTTGCTTGTTTTTTCTTTAAGGTCAAGGCTCTTCTTCCCAGGGAAGTGTTTTTTGGATAGCTCTTCTCTGCCTTAGCATCCTATGTGTTCCTGTATGATCTAGCAAAGTACCGCATTTCCTTGTATTTTAACTTATAATGTAAACTGGTGAACTCTTTGAGGGAAAAAAGTTACCTAGTCTTTTCCTCCCAGGGCCTATCTTTTACTACTTATGTGGCACTTCAGAATCTCCCCATACTCTTAAAAATATACTTAAGATAATTAAACTGTAACATTGAAAACAATTCAAATGTCCCCCTTTTATCTAGCATTTTCCCCACATTGCTAAATGTTTACCTTTGGTCTAAAGTAATAATTTTCCATTAGAACTGGCTTTAAAATGAAGGAACACATTGGATAAATAAATAATTATATGAAGCATTAATGATTTATTTATAAATGTAAATTGCTGACAGGCATCCCAGCTCTTATAATTTAAGGATATGCTTTCATTTTAGGTTGACATTACTTTTGAACCATTATGTATTAACTAATAAACAAAGCCTGCCAAAATTTTAATTTTTTTTCTCTAATGATTTTTTTGGATGGGGTATCTATGTACCCTTTTATACATTTTAATTTGCTTTCTATATGAGGTTAAACAGTCCAAATGGTGAATTGTTTAAGTTTTGTGATATTGGAGTCTTTAAAAAATAACTATATTACTCTTTTATTTACCAGTATAAATTATCATAAAAATTGCATAGCATCATTACCTTTTTTTTGTTTGTCCCCACATCCTTCTACCAATAGAAGCTATTTTTAAATATTAGGGCAGCTTTTTTATTTTACTTTTCTTCATGAAAATAACATTTCCATTTTACTTATATTACAGAATTTTCTGTAATGTAATACATCTTCATACATTAATTGCTTTATATATGAGGTCTGTACAGAAAGTACCAAGCCATGTACTATGAAAAAGAGAGTCATTTATTGAAGGCACAAGCTCCAAGAGACATTACAAAGAGGATGAAGATATCTCAGTCCCCTTCAAAGTAGGCACCTTGGGATCTCACACAGTTGTCCCAATCGCCATCAGCTGTCCCTGAATCTAATCAATGGTCTAATCAATGGTCTGAAGTCTCTTCCCTTTCAAAGGCGATTTTAGTTTTGGGAAAAGCCAGAAGTCACAAATCTGGGCTATAGGTAATTTGATGTTTCAGTAAAAAACTCTGCGTGAGAAGTGATGCATTCACAGATGTGTTGTCCTGATGAAACTGTCAATCACCAGTTGCCCATAGCTGCATCCTTCTGAATCATCCAAATAGTTTCCTTGGAAAGAATGTTCAAGCTTAATGCAAAATTTGATGTAGATTCATTGCTCTGCTTGCTCAGTCAATTTGAACGGGAGGGACACGTAGTACACTTGCTCACTCAATGGCGTCTACCACCCCCCTGACTAGTACAATGAAGTTGTCATTGTTCATGCATGTACATTCCCGTCCACTCTCCTTGGCTGCCAGGTTACATCCATGGGGCACAAACCATTCTTATTATATTAACAATGGTTGGATTTTTCCTAATAGACTCCATATTTGGAAGTTTTCAATCTATCACTTTTCTTTAACAAAACTCTCTTTTTCTTATTCTATCTATACAGATATTTCATTAGTCAGGGTTTTCAACAGAAATAGAATAAATATGTTGTGTGTTTGTGTAGAGAGGGAGCGAGACCCAGAAGGAGAGACAGAGAGGGACAGAGACAGACAGAGACAGAGACAGAGAGATGTTTATTTTAAGAAATTGGCTCTCCAATTGTGGAGACCAGCAAGTCCAAAAATCTTCAAGGTAGATCAGTAGGCTTGAGACCAAAAAAAGACACAGAGAATCACAAAACTTAAATCTGAAGAAAAACTGCAGGTAGGATTCACTGTATATACATTTGTGTCCAAATTTCCTCTTCTCACTAAGACAGCCGTTATATTAATTATTACGTCATTTCAATTTACCACCTCTTTAAAGATATTTCCTTATACTCTAATATTCTGAGGTACTAGAAATTAAGACTTTGATGTAAAAATATTGAGGGAACTTAGTTCATAATAGATAGATAGATAAATATGGATAGATATTTACAGAAATAGATGTGGATATATGAAGAGATACAAACTGAAATTTAATCTCACTGAGATGAAAAGAATTTGAAAATACTAATTTACATTTATGTGTAGAAATAGTGTATTTTTTAGAATTTGAGGGTATTCAGCATGGCTTGTCCTTAGATTTTTGTATATATAATTAAAAGCTTGGAAATGCTAATGTAAAGAACAAGATGGTTTGTATGTCTGAGTTCTCCCAAAAAATCAATTTTTGCATATAGTCAAATATTCTAATTAATGAAAGCAAGTAATATATAAAAACATTTCCTGTTTTAATTTTGAGGACATACAATTTTTAAAATCATTAGATTTATAAATAATTTTTATTTAATCACTAGTGTAATTCTCCTTTTCTGTACAAACGTGATAATTAGAATTGAAGTTACTTGGTTGTTTGCAGAGGTTTACTTGACATATATCACAAATAACATTCTGGATGGATGAGAGAGATGAAAAGTGAGGCTAGAAAAATTGTCATGACACGGCATTTCTCAGAAAAATCAATTTTGAAAAGACTACATATCAACTCTGTATATCTGGCATTGATTAACTTAAAACCCCCTGTGCCCTTGTACTCTTAGAGTGTATTTTCATATAAAGATGATATTATGAAGAATAAAATAATTAATGAAATACATGCATGTGTGAATATTCAACTAATATTGACATCAACACAAATAAACCAGTCACCTTGTGCTATGAGTGCCAGGCCGGGGCGTGGTTTATAATAGTTCTATCTTCATCAACCTATTGTTGGCGGTGATCAGGCTCTTCCATGAGATCAAGAAGAACACATCCAAAAACCCACACACAAGAGATGGTGATGTGGCAAGGCTCATTCTGGTGGAAATCCGCTCTTGGGTTCCCAGACTCCCATTTCCCTTCAGCCTGCATGGAAAAAGCCCGATCGTGCCTTCAGCAAGGTCAAAATAAAAGCCAACATTCGAAGTTTCTGTTTTATAGTAAAACTTAGTCCTTCACAGCCGGTGAGACTGCCACAGGCCCACAAGGGTGCTAGACCCACAAGGCTGTGTGCCTGAGGCAAGAGAGAATGTACAAGCAAATGGTGTGATTATGAGTCATGGGGGGTGGGGCTGCGGGGTTGGGCAGAGAGAGAGAGAGAGAGAGAGAGAGAGAGAGAGAGAGAGAACTTTGAGAACTTTTCCCCCTGGGATAATACTTGTTTGTGTTTGGGAGGGACCAAGTGATACTTCAAAAGAACCAATCAACTTTCAAAGCCTTCACAGGTTTTTGATAGGTCCGCCCCCTAGCTAGACTGACAGGCTTCTATGGTGCGTCACCACACCCCGAGCCCTGCAACAATCAGGTACCAGAGTGGGGAAAGGAGGAGAGTCAATCCTCTTGGCAGGCAACGCTATGACCCCCTGGGGTGTGAAGCAAACAGGATCCTGCTCCCCAGTTTATTAAGCTTCATGTCTAATTTCCTTTACTCTCTTTCTTGTTAATAACTAGTTAACTATCTACAGTAACGAATGCTCATAACAATCTTGCATACTGGAGAGAAAGAAATTTGTCAATTTTTACTCAACAAATACTGGGAATTCACTATGTATTTTTAACATATTCACTCAGTACATTAGGTCCTGGAGACATAATAATAAATAAGGCATAAAAATTCAAAAATAATTTATTAGTAAAAATAGTAACTAAAAACATAGTATGATGGACATTACATCAATCATTTCATAGGAGAAAAAGACAAGCTATTTACACATGTAGTGAAAGTTCCATTCTGAAGCAGGGCATATTTGAAATTTCCATGCAGATTTTTTAACAATTTCCCCCCTAAAAAAGATATTTATTAGGTATTTCAGAATCTAATCCTGGCCCACAAGGAGAAAATAGTCACAAAAAATTACAAGTTTTGGAAAATTTTGAAAAAAAATGCCTTTACTTGTCTGGATTTTGTCTAAGGAAGATAATTTGGAAGGAGTCAGAGTATTCCATGTTATAGAAAGAAGGAGTTTTAATAAGGTTAGATTTACATTGAGATCACGAATCAAGAATGGTCTACCCCTATAGTCAAATCAAGAAAGTAAAATTGTTTCCTAGAGATCAGATTTCTTGCATTTTAGAAGTTAAAAAAAAAAAAAGAAAAGAACTCTCTATCATATCCTGCTGTTCAAGAAAATGTCAAGGCAGATATCTCCCTGAACAAAAGGATGTTACTGTAAATGAACTAAAGAAAATATTATAAGTTAGTGATAGTGTCACTGTCACAACACAAGTCATAAGACTTAGTTGTTCTTCCTTCCCTCTTGCCAGAAAGTCCAAGAAACATTGTTCTGAAAAGGCTACATCAAACAATGGAAGTAAGATAGAAAAGTAGAATATTTAGCGGAGAAAAAACCAATAGCAAAAATAGGTTCTTGCTATTGAGAAGCTATCAGTAAAACTATACGCTGCAAGTTTAAATTCATTTAAATATAACCTGAATGTGTATGTCACTTAGAAATTATGATTAGCTTCTTTTCAACATAATTTGGTTACAGATTTAGCAAGCCTCTGTTTTCTGTAATCTCCATTCAACAAAGTTGGAATGAGATAAGAACAAACCAGGCCACTCCCCTACTACTCTTTCCATTTGGGGCATTATCATGTCTTGGATTTCTCCTTTTTAAATGTAACTATCCAGCTGGTATCTTAATTAAGCCTGCCACAGGCAAGAATCTGGTTTTCCACACCTGTGGAGAAGATTGTCGTGGCATTTAAACGATTTAATCAGGCTTTAGGAAATGGAACCTAGTGTGAATGTGAATAATGATTTGTTCGACTCAGTGCCAAAGCTGTCAATTTCCAATTAAGAGATGTGTTTGTTCCTCAACTATGCACTACCACCAGTTCTGTGTTTTGACACTGTTAATTCATCTTTTGCCACCTGATAGAAATAGCTCAAATGGCTCCCGGTAATCTCTTCCCTGGTAGAGACTTACTGAAGTAAGGGACAGCTGGATATCAGGTTTAAAACCAAACAAAACAAATTATTTTCAGCAATGGAAATATATGATAATAAAAAGAATAATTATTTTTGGTAAAGTGCCAAACATAATTTAATTGAATGCTATTGATGTCAGAATATTTAGTTGTAAGCATTCAATGTTCTACTTGATAGGGAATTCTGATATGGCTTATGTGGGAAGTATAGTGCTTGGTGATAAGAAAACTTTAGAAGCAGAAAATAGAAGACAAAGTAATATAAAATTCTCCTCCCAAAGAAGCACTAAGTTATTTATTATTTTCTATACATACTGCTGTAGAAAGTTGGAAGATTAGAGGAAATATGAAAAGAATGGATGAATAATAAATAGGAAACATTTTAATTTATAATATTTATCCTGAAAGCAGTGCATCTCTGCTCTGCTTAGTAGTAAGTACTACTTGTTAATTACTTCATAGTATTAAAGAAGTTTTAAAATATGTAGCCAAGAAAACATATGGAGAGCAATGGATATACTTGTGGATGTAAAATTATAATAGTAGCTATTAGTTATTAACTCTAATCTATGTGTCAACAATTGGGATAAGCTCATCTTCACATATGTTTCATTTAATCACCATAATATCCATGCAAGTTAAGTGTTAATATTATTTTTTCATTTACAGATGATAGAAGTGAAACTAGAAACAATTAAGTAAATTGACTAAGGTAAAAATATTAGGAAGGACTATGATATCAAAAGAACTTCTCTCCTGATACAAATGTCCATGTACATTTGTTTCAACTATGTAAATCCTCTAAGGGGTTAAATCTCTTTGCTAACACATGATGATTCATCTGCAAAGAACATAGTATGTATTTACCAATGATGCTATTAGTTACTTATTGCCACATAAACTCATCTTAAATCTTAGTGATTTAGGGTCTTGCAAATCATACTGAACTTGGTAGGGATAGTTCGTCCCTGCTCTACTCAACCTCGGCTGGCACAGCTTGATCTGCTCTGGAGGACAGGGTACACTTCTAAGAGAGTTTACTTACTTTGCTGGCAAGTGGGTTACTGTCTGGTTGCTAGGAGCCCAGCTGGTGCCATTGACTGAAAGCCTCAATTAGCTCCATTTGATGTCTTCACGGAATAGCTTAATCTTCCCTACAACAGCTCTGCAGTTGTTCCAAGAAAGAACATTCCAGAGGACAAGCTCTAATGAGAGGGGCTGGTGAACTTCTTCCATTACACTTTCTAGTCCTCCATCCACCAAAGTGAGGGACGTGAATGAACCACGGTCAAAATGTGAAGGGACTTCCCAAGAACTCAAAAACAGGGAGGTATAAATGATTTAGAAATCCCAAAATAACACTCAGTCAGAATATAATATCTAAAACTTTGATGTGGAAGTATGAGACCTATCTATATTTCCTTTATTTCTAGATGGACATTGAAAGTGTCATAGAATAAACTTTTCCTTTTCACTGCGATGCAAAATAGGAATTTGATAATTACACTTAAAACATCAATGATATGGAGGAAAGATTATACTAGAGGCTGTGTTGTCTAAAATTAATATTTAGAAATTGTGTGAAAAGGGCATGGGGGAGTGAATGGTAATGGGAAAATACAACAAAATAATGTAAAATCCATAAAAATTAAAAAAAACAGATTATGTTAAAAAGTTGTATTATAATTTTTAAGAATCGGAAGTTTCTATCCAGCAAAGAGCTTGAGTACCTTCAGTGATGATCTTAATGAATCAACAAGAGAAAAACAATATCAAAAATAAAAGTTAAAAATAGTTTTAAATTCTCTTTAAATAAAAGCAATGAAAAGGTAAAAAAGTAAGAAATAGTAACATATCAAAACCATGTAAAATTAAGAATCCCAAATCTGACATTTTTTGTTAAGGGCATTTGCAGATGAGATGAATGTGAGCTTTAATTTTCTTGGCCTTGAGGAACACAGGGGCAGGTGGTGAAATTTCATACCTACCAAGATGAAATATCCATCTGAGGGCAGTCGCTGAAAGCTGGAAGCCAATATTTTAATGTGTCGGTATATACATCTCCCCCATCTCTAAAGAGCTGACAGAAAAATCGCTTGGCCAAGATTATTGGGAGTAAGTGTTGATAAAATAATACCTCTTCAAGAATTCATAATGAAATGTCTACAATGTAATATTTATAGGATTAGTTTACATCTGATTTGAATCATTCACTGCATAATCAGAAAGCATATTAATATTGAATTATTGAAAGTCATGAGGATGGGTAGTATAACAGCTCTGGACTATTTGAGTTCAGTGAAGTGAAAGGAATCTCCATGAAAGTCGAATAACTAACATCAAATTAGAGAAACTATGTCAGAAAAGAAAAAAAATAAGTAACAATGACTCTTCAACATATTTGTCTCTGTTTAAAAATATTTGAGTATTTTTTGTAGAGCTTACTTTAGAACTCCCTTACAGCTCTGCTAAACATATTAGTCCATTCATTTAAAAAATATGAGATTTCCATATATAATCCTCAATTCATGTGAAGAAAAACACCTCAAACAAAGATTCAGTTTTATAACAAAAGAAATCCATATCATGGAACATTAGGATGCTATGCTAATTCATGGCTCTTTGTATTTGTACTTGGTGTTTTTGGGAAATGGTTTCATTTATTGGTTTACCTTTGATTATTTTTTACCTAAATCTTGGCTGTAGTTATGTCTATTAACAGAGACCTCAAATCTCAATCTTAAGGAATAGGGCACGCAGATAATGATGCTTATAATTATAATAACCTCAATCAGTTAATGTGTTAAAGGGAAATCACTTCCTACTTCTTTTATTTCCTTCTATGAAAAGTAACTTCTCCTAAACCTAATATGAGACTCCCATGAGCTGCCTTTGGGAATATGTAAAGAGAATTTAGTAGTAAATTTGGAAATGTGGGAGTTGGTTTACGTACAGTTAACATATGTTCACCTCAGCCCCTCCATTCTTGATTGTCTACATAAGGCAGTAGCCTAAGTACAGAATGGGGCGGATCTCCAATTCTGGAGTTCACTTAGTTAACCCATTTGGTTTTCACACTAAGCTATGCTCTCCAGAACTGGTGTGCCAGCTTAATCTACCATTTGTTTGCCTTATCAGTTATTCAGAAAACAGGTAGAGAGAAAGATTCTATTAATGAGAGGAGCCCTCAGATACTCTAATAACATTAATAACATTAAATAATATTTAAGACAATGTTAAATAAGTGCTAATAGCTATACGATTTCCTACTCTGTATAAAGGGTTTTTTTTTGTTGTTGTTTTTTATTTTTACTTTTTTATGATTCTGTGTTGTTTTGGTTGATTTAGGTGCTGACTTGTTCTTTTATAAAGCATATATATCCTAAATCAGAAAATTGATCAGAAAATTAAAAAAAAATTTGACATTTCTTCTGTCAACTATGTACTACCTTTAGTATATGAATCAACAAGTCCTTTGAAAATCAGTGTAGCCTATGGGGAAAAAGAGTCTTTGTGTTAGAGACATTTCAAAACCCTTACTGTACATTTAATTTCTTAGTGATTTGCATCAATTTTTAACTTCATTTTCCTGTATTTTCTCATGTGTGAAATGGGAATAATAATTCTTAACTAATAGTCATGCCAAGGGTTAAAGATACAAGATTAAAACTATGTAAGAAAGTTAATATTTACTTATAATACTGTTCTTACATACATTCCTTCTTCCAATGAATGTGACACTTTCATTCTGCCTAAGGGAAAATCAGAAATATGGAAATGAAAAAAGAAAAAAGTAAATAAAATCATTGAGTCATCTAATTCAAGGAAATAGGCTGCTTAATCTGGAAAAGATGTTTCTATATTCCTTAACTATAGAGCACAGGTAATTCAGAACATGGCATACAGGACATGCATTCAGTTTAAGGTGGAGAGTCAGTCTGATGGGAAGTGGAAATACATGTGAACAGAAGGAGACACAAAGCATCAGATGTCTAAGCTCCTTCCACTTTAATAACAGAAATGTGATTCAACGACCATAACACCATTGATTAAAGGACTACAAATTAAGGAAATCACATGTTATTTTGTATATTTTTCTAGTAGAGTTGCAAATTATTTCTTTCTGTCAAAAAAGATAAAACCCTAAAATTTATTGCCCCATGAAATATTAACCAGTTTACATCTGAAAAAGCAATCTTAACATTTTTTTTATTAAATTGCTGATTAATATGTAGCTCCTCAGATGCTTTCGTACACATGCTTTGATTAGAGAAATAAAGTGTAAAATGAAAATTTCCATCTAATATATTCCAAAGGATGGTGCAGGGCAAACACATATTCTAAAAACAAACCTTCACTCTATAAAACTACATTAAACTTTATTTGAGACAAATTGATTTAATTTGTGAAAAGAACAAAGGAGAGGATTGACGAAATCAAAAAGATTAAGTGTTAATTCACTTGATACTTAAAAGGAAATTCTAAGCACTGCATTTCTCTAGTGGTCTTATTAACACCACTTCAGGCCAAATACAATATACATGTATCATCAAAGAATTTACAAGCGTATTCAGTTTTGTCTGATTTATCAGCCACATTTCTGAGTAATCACTTTTTTAATTACTCATATGAATTGTTTGCAAGTTAAAGTTTATTGGTCTTTTATTCCAATTAGTGTCCTGATTACTGCTATGTTGATTGCCCATGGCACATCTGCTCTGAAAAATGATACATAGCTCAAGGTTGTATATGAAGATGGTGTGTCACTTTCTGCACTTTCTGATTTGAATTATCATAATTATTTATTTTATCAAAGTTACACAACCATGTAAAGAGCCAGTTTTATCATATTTGTTAAGAAAAAATGCAGTTGACAATCCCTGTCCATTTTCCTTCCTCATTTTCTCTTCCTTAAGTTAGTGTTTTTAAATATGTTAGCTGAGTATTTGTGATTTGTTTTCGTATCTGCAGGGAATGTGCTTGATTGATATTTCGGGTATTTTCTATTGACTTCCCACCATAGACAGTGGAGACTAAACCACCTTTCCTTCACCAGGGCCTAACACGTGGATATCCATTTCATATCTACCATCTTCCAAAATTAAACATATCACTATATTGGTGAGGTCAATATTGAGTGTGTACATTATAAGGTAAGTGAATTTTATTCATAAACAAATCACATAGTAGAAATGCTTACTTATTTATAACTGCACACTATTTTATTTGGAATTCATACATGTCTTACAGTTACATTTGCTTAATTTGCTATTTATCAATAATTTAGACACAAGGTTGTTGTATTGTGGGTTTTTTTGTTTGTCTGTTTGTTTGCTTTTTCCAGAAGGTAAATAGCTAAATCTTCTCTTTAGGTGTGCATTTACTTCAGTTTATTAATAATTTTCTTTTTGGGGAATTTTCTCTCAATGACCTTTGATATGCTTTCATCTGGCTTGCTTTTCCTCTACAGTTGGTGTCTATGGGCATGTCTAGATGTCACCAGTCTCTACTCCTGGAGACAAGGCGTGCTCTTTCCTGCTGAGGTTTTGGTTTCTATCAGTAAGTGTCATCTTCTCAATACAGTCCTTCTTCCTAAAAAAGGATGGGCGAAGTTATACACATTTGATATATTTCATGTCAGAAAATATTTTTTTATTTTTTTTATTTTGTTGAGATATGTGATGCATAGCTTAGATGAATGTAAAATTTAGGTAGAAATAATTTCTCTTCAAAATGTTAAACACCTAACTCTACTATATTATCTTTTTGCTTTCTGTTTTGCTGTTCGTAAACATGAAGTCATTGTGATTCTTATGTTCTTATACGATACATTCCTGATGCCTCTGTGTTTCCTCTCCCTAGTGCTCTAAAATTTCTTGACATCCTGCATTAGTAAAAGTTTACATTTATGCACTATGCTAAGACTTCAGTGGACTGTATGAATTTTGAAAATGTCCTTTAGTCCTAATGCCTTTTCATTGGCTTATTGACTATATATTCTCTTTTATTCTGGGAAACAAGCTATATTTTATTTATGTACAGCCTGTGTAGTTGGTCCTCACTTTTTTTTATCCCATTCCTCGTATTTTTGACTCTCTATTTCTTCAATTTCATATTCAAACATTAAAATAAGTTTTAATTAAAAAATTTCTTCTATTGTGTTTTTAATTTCCCTTAACCTTTTCTCTAAATGTCTTTTATGATATCATGCCTTTTTTTTAAATCACAGAACCAATGTCTTCACTAAACTGAGAATATTCCAGAGAACATTTTATAAATATATAAATTGGGGGGATTCTATATTTCCTGTTATCTTTGGGTTTAGTCTTTTATGTTGAAGTTTGACAATTTCCTAATTGATATTTCTTCTTTGGCTGTTCAGTTCTCCTGGAAACTGGAGAGTCTCTGTTGAAGCTGGATGATGGGATGAAGTTGGAGTTGTGCTAGAAGCTTGCAATTTGCATATGTAATTATGATTTCTTCACTTAGTATAGGACCTCTGCTTATAACATTGCCTAAATTTTCCCTAATTAATAGGCCTTTTGCCATCTCTGGAGCACAAATTGGCATTCTATGGCTAGTTTAAGGGACTGTTAGTCACACGACTGAAAGCAGTAAAACAAAATTAAGAATTCTTCTTATTTTTGAATAAATTTCAAATGACTCTTGTACTTCTGTAACACTAGTTTTATTAATACTTATAGAGATATCAGATGCCCTCAATTCATGAAACATTAATATATTCTGTATTATAAATAAAGTTAATAATTATCTATCACCACCACCAAGTTAAAATTTCCCTTTTTATTGTCTACTAGTTTAGTTAATACTCATTCGTTATTTTTCCACTGTTCAATATTTGATTGTTAATTTTTCTTTGCCTCTGAGGGTTTTATCTTAAAGAATAATCTTTCTTCTATTCTCAAAAGCAAATAATTTTGAAGATACATGGAAAGATTGTATGGTGTAGTGGAGTTTTCATTAAGAAAGATTGTATAAAAACATAAATAAAATTTAAAAATAGATACAGGATCTTAGAAGCAATCCATGAATTTCGGAGGCTCTAAAGTTGAATATTAACTAAATTCATGGTAATCTGATTTTAGTGTTAGTATGTTTTGGGAGGTGTGGGGAGAGAGAGAAAGTAGGTGCTTCTTTCCAATTTACCATCATTATTTAGTCTGATTTGAATCACTTTGAAAATGTGCTCGTTCCTTGTAATACATTTTGTGGTAATTCAATTTAAATTTTGTTCATCACATCAATATATAACTATAATACCATGTTTTATAAGAGTCTAGAATATTTGTGCAACAATATACTTTTTATGCCATAATATTTTCCTTTTCATATATGCAAGTTGTCTAGAATATGGTAAAACTCAATTTTTCACATAATATCACTAAATATTAACCACATAAAATGAACTTGTTTCACATAAAAATTACATTATTATACAGAACTTAATAGATGTGGGTTAAAACATGCAAGAGATTTATAGAAAAAATGTTTTTTGATCAAAAAGACATTTACATTTTGGTGTGCCCTTTCATTATATTTTATTTATAGTTTTGGGGAAGATTACATTATAAAATTAAATTGTTCTTGGTATTAAATAAATAGCACTGAAGAAAACAGTAATTTCCTTCCTCTTCTGTCAGTTATACTTTATAAAGAAAATAGATAAATAAATAAATAAGCAAAATACAGGGCAGGTAGTTACAAGTGCTAAAGAAATATTATGAAAGTGGGCAAAGGAAAACCTCGAACATAGATGAAATTTTAAATAAGAAGAGATATGTCCTGTTATGTGGACCATTTTATTGATTTGAGGTTTGAGAAAGGAGGTTAGCTATTTAAGGTTTGATAATAAGGGTAGATATTCAATTTGAGATTTTTGTTGTAGATGGCTCCAAGATTTTAGAAAGAGTTTTTAAAAATTAATGGGAGGAAAGATAGAATATATGTGTACACATGAGAAAATAAGTGAAAGCAATCAGAAAAATGATACGATCATGTGGTAGATGAAAAATGACTACTTAAGAGACTAAAATGACAAACAGAGTACAAACTGATACTTACTATGTAAATGAAAATGCACATAAACATGAAAATAAATCTGGTCAATTGTTAAACTAGGGAGAATCCCAGAAAAGAAAGTAACAATTTTAAAGAAGCACCATATATGTCATTTTCAAAGAAATGACAAATAAGTCTCCAGAAAAAAAGCCATCTAGACTCCCCTAGACATCTTTCATTTTTTATATTCATTTAAAATTTAGGAATTCTAATCTCAACATTTTTGTTCCTTTATTAAAACATCATTATTGATTTCTATAAATTAAAATTTGCAGCCTACAACCAAACAGGATTCTTTTTCTTATAAAACTTATAAATCTATCTTAAAATTTAAGTTCACATGAGTGATTATAAGTAAGCCTGGAAAGATCATTAAGATTTAGCCAGGTACATAATGGAAAGAAATCATTTTCTAAACAGACAGAATATTATCCTGAGAGACAAAGGGTAGGAAAATATTTGGCAGGCTCCAGAGAGGAAGGCAGTATCCTGGGATGCCCGAGATGCTCTGTTACTAAGCGGACCTATGAGAGATCAAAGTCCAAAGAGCGGCTAGATCGGACCAGGAAGCCATACCAGGTTTTGACTTAAAGATATAAAATCTAAGCAATAGATTGATAACAAGAATGGAGAAGTGTGAGTTTTATATTTTTCCACATGAGTAACTACCATTCTTATGATATGAAAGGCTTGAAGGAAGGAATGTAATGTAATAAAATTCAGAAGACTAGAAAGAATATTTGTTGCAGATCATAAGTACATCGATAAAATAATTTCATGTATAAATGGAATTATTAAAATTGAGAAACTAAGACCCAAAGTGGTGGAGGAGTAAGTGGAAGCTACACTAACCTCCTCCCAGGACTGATCTGTAATTACAACTAAATTGTAGTGAAGTCATCCTGAATAACCAACTGAACACTAGCTGGAGAGAAGCCTGATAACCACAGACATACATAAGAAACCACTTCATCACATCCTGACTGTTAAGGAATGCAGAGGAGGCACAAGAGGGCTGGCTGAGCTCTCGTGGGTGACAGCTGAAGCTCTGGAGGATTACTTCAGTGGCTGGAGGGTTCCTCCTGAGAAGTATGGGTTCTAAACCCCAAGCTGGGCTCCCCATCAGTAGATGAGTGAATAAAACCACTCGGGGACACTTATGCAATGGAATACTACTCGGCAAAAAAACACAGAAGAGAATTTTACCCTTTGTGACAGTATGGATGGACCTGGAGAACATTATGCTAAGTGAAATAAGGCAGTCAGAGAAAGACAAATACCATATGATTTCACTAGTATGTTAAATCTGATGAACAAACTGAACTATTAAGCAAATAGAGGCAAACAGAGAGAGCAGGGTGACAGTTAAGGTGGTCGAGGCTAGGGAGTGGAGGAACCGAGCAAAAAGGAAAAAGGGCTCATGGAAATAGACAACAGTGTGGTGATTGTGGGATAGGTGTGGGGCATAAGGGGACTAAATCTTAGGGGAAAAAATAAAATAAATAAAAAATAAAATTGGCAGACTATTTGTTAGGGAAATATAAATAATACTTTTAATGAGTACAATAAAGTAAAATATTCATATATATAACATTCGTATATATTAATGAATATTATATGATTATATATTTAACCACATATATATATACACACACGTGTATATATATATATATATCTTATACGTGTGTGTGTATATATATATGTGGTTAAATATATATATACACAGTTT
>PVJD01015193.1:0-25942 GCA_004026545.1 Mormoops blainvillei | reverse complement strand
GTATGCAATTTTGTCCCCAATGCTCATTGATTTAGACTCTTTTAATATAATGCTAGACAGATGAGTGCTTTATTGAAATTTAATATGATCACCTGGAAAGAGATTCCCTCCGGAGAAGCAAGGAGTCAGCCAGAGTGTGGGAGAGATCCTCTGAAAGACTGTAGCCTCTCTCTCTCTCTCTCTCTCTCTCTCTCTCTCTTTCCCCCTCCCCGCTTCCTCCCACTTGGGGGTTGTGTCTGTTTGAGGAGGGGAGAGGGCAGCGGGGGGGATAGAAGGATGGAGTTGGCGTGTGCTATGTCTTGGAGATGTTCGGTTAGGGAGGAAAGGACAGGTGAGCTGGAGAGCTTCCATTTTTCACCCAGCTGTTCTCAGGCCATCTTTGATCCATCTTTGACTCTTCGCTTCCTTCTGACCAACTTTTCAAACAAAGCTTTTGCTCTGAGCCTAAAACAGTCCATCTTGGGAGGGTCAGGATCCTTGCTTCGCCTTGTGCTCAGAATAACACCTACACTCTTTACTGTGGCTTACAGCACCCAGTCTCTTTTGGGCCCTGTGTTCCTCTGCGAACTCACCTTCTCTCTTTCTTTGTCAAACACATCTCCAGCCAAACATGCCCGGTTTTTGCTCTTCAAGCACAGCAAGGTCATTCCCACCTGAAGGCACCTGTCTGCAGGGTTCCTCTGCTCGATACCCTCAAGGCTACTTCTTCCCTGCTATTTACACTGAAACGCATGTTTTCCTTCCTCAGGAAGGTTTCTCTGCCCCCTGGTTACAGTGTGGGCATGCCATTCTTTTGTGTCCTATTGCCCCAAGAGCCCTGACACATTTGGCATTTTGTTTTATTAATGTTCTTTGTTATTAATTGCTTCCCCTTTAGAAGACAGCCCTTTGAGGGAAGGGATTTTATTTGTCTTACCCATGCTTGTATTGCTAGCACCTACAAGAGTGCCTGATACATAATAAGTAACTCAATAAATATTTGCTGGATAAACAAAAAAAAGGGGCCGTAAGAGTGCACAGCCAAGGGGGAAAGCAGGGAAGGAACTGGCCCTCCAGATGCTGTTGGCCATCTTTTATTATTACTGTTATTGTATTATTGTTATTATTATTATTACTATTGATTTTAGAGAAAGTAGGGAAGAAGGGGGGGGGAGAGAGAGAGAGAGATTATTCCACTTACTTATGCATTCAATGGTATGTGCCCTGACTGGGGATCGAACCCACAACCTTGACATATTGGGATGATGCTCTAACCAACTAAGCTACCCAGCCAGGGCACTATTGACCATCTTGTATGTAGCACCCACCTGTGGACACTACCTGCGGAGACATGATGGAGGAGCAGAGACGGGATGGACAAAGGGATGCCGACGGGGGCTGGCTCAACTGCTGCAGAGCCTGAGGACCCGGTCACAGGCTCCTGGGCCTGAGAGATATTCAGGTCTAAATTCTTTATTTCTTAAAACATATAGAGAATGAGTCTCAGAGAGCTTCAGGCACTTGTCCAAAATCACACCGTTAGTCTACTTCAGAGCAAGGATTAGAATCAAATCTTGAGTTCCAGGCCACTATTTTTCTCTGTATCTCACTGCTTCCAAAGCCTTAGGGTAGAGAAGAATGAAGCTGCTTTGACAGAAAGCTTATAAAAGGCCCCAGTGTGTCCAAAAGGAGTCGCCTGAATGGTGGAAGTTTAGGCAACTGGTTAGTAGTTAGCAGTGGGATCCTTGGGCCAACTCATTCCCTTTGACCTCATGTCTCCCATGTGAGGTGCCATGGGTATCAATACTTGCAAGTCGCAACTAAGTGGAATTTGAACATATGTTTCAAGAGGAAATACAAAAAAATATTATGAGATTGGACGGGGTACTACAGATCAGGAATTAAGGAATCTTATTTTTTGTAAAGAGGGATGTACTTTCAAGTCAGCGGCAAGAGACACAGTAAGACCATACTGCTGAGGCTGAGGGGTGCTGGAAGAGCAGCAGAACTTGCCCCAGGCTCATTTGTTCTAAATGCTCTTTCAAGTAACAAATTTAAAGAGGTGGGTGGTCCTTTTCTGTACTGCGTGAGAGGGTACCATCTCTCAGAGGTCCAGGGAAAGAGGGAAGGGGAGGCTGTATCTATTTAAAGGCAGGCAGAAAAGTAAGAGAATGGGTTACTTTTCGTGGCAGGTGGAAAACATAGGACATCTCTTCATGCAAGAAGCAGTGCAAACTGAACTATGCCCAGGTGGTCCAAGAAGGACAGAGAGATATGCCTGGAGGCTGGGAGGAGACAAAAACCCTGAGCAGAAGGCAGGGGTGGTGGGAGACCACCCTGTTCCATACATCATCAAGGCCAAGAGAGTCATGCAATTTATACTGCAGGATGCTTTGAACACATGAGCTTATCAAGTCTTCACCAGATACCAGTGGGACAGATATAATTATTTCCCCATTTTAACAGATTAGGAAACCGAGGCTGAGAAAGGCAACAACTCGCCAAAGATGCAGAGGTGGTAAGCAGCACAGCTAAGACTTCAACCCCACTGTGAACCATTAGGCTACATGGCCTCAGCATGCCTCAGCTCTAAGATCATCTCTTCACTGGAAGGCAGTCTTGATACTACCTCTCCTCTCCCACCCTTCAGTCAGCGTGGTGTCGACTGCCTAGCATCCTCGCCCCAGTAGCGCCCAGGCGCTGTCCTAGGTGCTGAACATTGCTGTGTGAAATGAGGCAAAGCAGAGGAGGGTCTGTTTGCACGACTGATTCTACTTTCAAGCTCGTTTATTAAAAAGCTCCTGACAGATTACTTTCAATGGCATAGTGTCACTGCTTTTCAGATAGTGGCCAGTCCAGAAGGTCTCAGGTGAGCATCCCATTCCCACTTAGTGCTCCACTGCGAATGATCCCAGGGGACTAGCTGGGTACAACTGGTATACCTAATTATAATAGCATGGGCTCAAACTTACCTAAATTCTCATATGATTTATTAAAATGGGTGGTTTTGAGGGATTAGGGAAAATAAAGAAGATGTCTTTATTTTCCAGGGGAGAAAAGAGCTCATGATCAAAGAACTGGTCTAATGCGTGTTGTATCCAGGTCTCCCTACCTGAATTAAAGACTCCTTGTGCTATTTTATATTTTCTCAAAGTGATGACAAGAATGTAGAAAGGGGAGGAAAGAGTGAGCAAGAAGAAGGGAAAAGACAGAAAGAGAAAAAGGGAGAAGACATGCAGGGACACCAGAAAATAAAAGAAAAAAGGATGTAGATGTTTGGGGGGTAAAAAATAATAGGATAGTATGATAACTTCCTATGGTGTCACTCTGAGAATGGGCTTTCATCAGCTTTATGAATATTAATGTTCACTCAAAGGCATGATCCCCTGCATATGTGTTCTCCCCTATCTCCTGTTGCAGTGGAAATCTGTATTAGGACTGACCAGTTATCATCGTATAACCGCCATCTCCCCAGAGCCACAAATGCTTCCCACCACTCACTTTTTATCACACTGTCTTCTTTGCCTGTGATATCTTTCAAGCAACTGACCCTTGGTCATGAAGCAGTCGAGAGGGACACAGTCCTTCTCTCAGTCCATCTCCAATCAAATCACTCAAGGGGGCATGCCCAGATTCTTCTTCCTGGAATAAATGTCTTTTCCCATGAATTCTCCATTATCCTTAGATTGCACTGCTTTCCCAGAACTCATCATGGGTCATCTTGCGCCAGTATAGTATGTATCTGTGTCTTCTCCATTTGACCTTGTGTCATCTTTGAAAGGCAAAGTCTTTATCTTACTGTTTTGGGGTCTCTCGACTCCCATAACACCAAACACACTGGCTCACAAAGAAGGTGCTCAGTATTGTTTAAATGAATAACACTTTTTAGTTGAAAGCATTTTAAAGGCATATCTAGGACTTTATTTTACAAAGGTAGCGTAGTCGTAAAAGAAGCCAGTCATCTAGTCTGAGTCATAGTCTGGTCTTTGTTTACCCATCACATTCCCACGCACTCCAAGGCTCTGGGAAGCCCCACAGGCTTGGGAGTCAATGACCCGGTTCTGCATGAAGGTGAGGGCCGGTTTCCAGGGCAGCGTTTTCATTCTATTGCAGACTATGTCTAAAATGGCCAGCCCAGGGAGACCTAGTGTAGGAAGACTCTTAGGAGAAAACTGAGAGGCACTCTGGGATCTCCCTACACTAAGGCTTGTGTCTGGAGTCCACAGAGTTACATCCTACTCCATGTCTTTCTGTACAAGGCCAGCAGACAAGGGGGTTTCCATTTCTGGAACTCATTCGTGAACACAGGCATGTCCAAGAGGGATGGTCCTGGCAAGAGCTTCTCCAAAGGGCTGTAGTGTGGGAGTCTGGAATCCTGGAAGGCAAACCCCAGTTTCACCTCCTGTTTAGAGGAGCGATAACCATTGTCTTTCTGGAGGAAAAATGAGAGAAGCAGAGTTGCCTGCAACTTTCTGAAAGTGCTGGGAATTTTCCCCAGCAACACAGAAGACAAGGTCCTGGTCAGATGTTTCAAGCCCCCGAATAAGGAGGCTCTGCTAGAGCACACCAGTCCCAGAGAAGTCAGACATTTGGAAGCCCAGTCTCGGGAACCCCAGACTGGCATTGGCCAGTAAGGACAAAGACAGCTCAAAGGCAATGTTGTGCACATGTTGGCTTAACACCTTTATAAAACCCCAGGTGCTTCTTGGGACACAGGTGCTGAGTTTACCTTCTGTTTGGAGTCTTCTGGCCCCTGCTACGGGCTGGCAGTATTGCATGTCTGGGACCACCAGCCCCACTGCAATCCTAGTGTCTCCAGGTCCCTAGAATTTGCTTCCACAAGGAGTGTGAGAGAGTGTGCCCAGCCCTCCCTTCTCCCATCAGTGTGTTATTTGTGACATCCCCGCTGACTTCAGCTCAGGAGAAGCTAGAAGGCCCCTCAGTCGGGTTGCCCAGGGATTCTCCTGTCTCTGTTCTGGCAGCAACCCCTCCTTCTCTATCTGAACTCATCATGTGGTTGGAGAGGCAGTTTCCTTCTCCATGCCTTCAAACCTCCAGCCAAGGCTGGAGAAGCTGGCTTCACTCCCTGAAAGCAGAACCATGTCAAAATCTGAGACAAGTCTGTCCTAAATGGATTAAATTCCCTAGGCTTCTATGATTGGGCAGAGTTGGCCCAATAGGAGGGATGGAGAGGCTTCTCCTCATGACGAAAGAGTGTTTCTCATTTTTTGGTTTAAAAATTCTACCGAAGATTCGGGGCCACGGAACTGCCACCGACACGAGGAGACTCACTCGGCCAACAGCTGCCTCGGTTCTGCCCTGCACTTCAATTCTGCACACAGAATACCCCAGACTGGAATCGATGACCTGCAAGGCCTGTGAAATAGGCCTTCCCTCGTCCTCCTGGCACGTGAGCACCTTCTTACCTGCCTACCTTCAGTAGAGGGCCAAGAGGCCCACGGATCCTTCCAAGGTCACTGAGAAGTCACGTTTCCCATGTACTGCCTTTCGGTAATAACTCATGCATCCACCCCAGAGAAGCGAGCATGTTCCCTAGGTTTAAAAATCGCCAGAAGGCGTGCATTCTTTTGGTTCTGTTTTTATTACATTGTGAGCATTAGTACAAGGTTAAATACACACAGAGACAAACATCAGAAGGCTGCGGAGCGCATCCACATTAACACACTTGTACATGGAGAAGGGGTACAGAGAGACTGACAGAGCACACGAATACACAGGGAATACAGGTAACAGCCACAGGAGAGCTGGCTACGTCAGGTACATGTTGCTACACAGAACAGAGCACAGAGTACAGAGAGCAGGTGTCAGTGACAAACATCATCAATTAAAATCCAGCCATTTGTGTTACATTTGACAACACCATACAAAGCCTTATCATGTCTCCCAGGGGCAAAAGGTCTGGGGAAACTTCAAAGAGCTTTTTGGGACTGTCTCCAAGGCCAGGCTCTGATGGGAGGAAATAAGCAAGCAGACCGTGACGGTAATGAGAGGAGGAGGACCGACTGTCAGGCCGAGAAGCCGGAACGGTGTGGGCAGGCAGGGGCGAGGGGAGCCGCATTCTTTAAGAACCTCAGTGATATCCGGAGAATCAAAGGCCCTTCTCCATCTCCCAGGGGTGTCCAACCTTTTGGCATCTCTGGGCCACACTGGAAGAAGCAGAGTTGTCTTGGGCCACACATTAAATACACAGACACTAACGAACGCTGATGAGCAAAACAAAGGTTTTAAGTAAATTTACGATTTTGTGTTGGGCCACATTCATAGCCATCCTGAGCTGCATGCAGCCCGTGGGCTGCGGGTTGGACACCCCTGATTCTAGACCCTTCGCCCAGCCCCACCTCCACTCTCCAGCCCTGCGGGAGAGATCCGGGGGTTGATAATGACCAAACAGGAGCCTGTTTTTACTGCTTAAGTTATATTTGGTGACTGAGTTCCCAGCGCCAATACTCGGCAAAGGGCGCCCCCCCTGCATGGTGAGAACTGCCTTCAAAGCCTCGCGCTGTCCGCCTTGGGGTCTAGCCCTCGCTCTGCAATCAACTAGCTGAGCGATCTTGAACAAGTCACTTAACTTCTCTGAGTCCCAGTTTCTTCATCTGTATGTGAGGGCGCTGGCTAGATGACCTCTAGACCCTTCCAGCTCTTATAAAGGGAAATTCAGATGAGTTTTAATAGCACTTTTTTTTCTGAAGGAGAAATGAAACAAAAAATAAATGGTTGAACAAAAGTAATCCAACTTCCCAACCACCCGTCTACCCAGACCCCACCATCACCCCCACAGGATAGACCCTGAAACCCAGCAATTAGCCATCTTGAGACCTGACTCTGTGCCAAGCCCATCTCAAGAAGCTACTTTCTGTTTCGGGCAGACTTCGGAGCATTAGAAGTAAACTAGTGTGCACTCCTTGAAGGCAGAGATGACGTCGTATTTGCTTGTAAGCCCCAATATGCCAACTCCATGCCTGACTAAATAGAAGATACTATTAGCCTTAACCATCAGCAATTTTTTAAATCCCCACAGGAGGATATGTTTATTGATTTTAGAGAGAGAGGAAGGGAAAAGAGAGAGAGAGACCTCGATGTGAAGGAAAAATATCAACTGGTTGCCTCCCGTATGCGCCCTGACTGGCGATCAAACCTGCGGCCTTTCTGTGCATGAGACGATGCTCCAACCAACCGAACCACCTGGCCAGGGCAACCATTGGCAACTTTATATGTCAGAGTGGTTGCAATGAATCTCTGCAGGGTTCGAGAACCAAACATTTCAGCCTCTCCCTGTGTTCCTGAGGCTCAAGTAGAGGAACCTCAAGTAAATCAACAAACAAGCAACCAAGCGAACAAACAAACAAACCAAGGTGGAAATAAGGAAAAATAAAATGATTTGGTATCAAGGAATTGTCCCCTGGCTGATGGTTGGCCAGGGGACACAGCTATTCCTCTGCCATCACCATCTGTCTCTCCCTCCCATTTCCTTTCCTTAGGAGGCAGAACAAGATCCCTTTTGTTCTTGTCCCCTGCCTGCAGGCACCTGGGGGACCATGAAGGGTGTGTGATGGGAAGCTGCTTCTGTGACCGTCTCTGGGTGGCAGCTGTCATCATTCTCTGTCTTCACTGCTCAGCGCTCAAGACGCACCACACTGTGACTGCCTGAGTTCTCTGCATGTGCCTCTCTGTTCCATGTCCTGTCATTTCTCTGGACTTTAGCGCCCACCTATGGCCTGCAGAGCCGTCTCCCGTTCCCAGGGATGGGATTAAATCACCCCTTGGTCTTCACTTCCACGACCAAACAAGCCTCATCAATGGCTGTGATTAGTTTTGAGCCCTTTGCTTGTCTTGGCCGGCTGAAAAGCAGCACCCGTTCGCGGGCCCCATAGCAGCACTTCAGCCTGTGTCCTCCGCTGCCCGTTGGAAGCGGCTGAGATCCGCGATGAAGGGCCTGGCCGCTGAGGTCAAACAGGCCTGGGCTGGAGACTTGGCTCCCCACGTACAGGCTGTGTGGCGATCACAGCAAGTCGCTTAACTCTGTGGGGCTCAGCTGTCAAAAGGGATCAGTGAGAGCACCCACAACACAGCGCTCGTGAAGACGGGCGGAGGCCGTCCTTGCAGAGTGCTCACCAAGACGCTCGGCCCACTGCACACCTTAAAAATAAAGGAAATGAAAACAGGTCTTTTTGCCTTGCCTCCCAGTAACCCTGTAGACTCGAATACGATCTATAGTACAGCTATGTTCACCCAGAAAAACCTTCTGAGATAACGGAACTAGCCACACGCAGCTACTGAATACTTAAAATGTGTCTGGCACAACTCAGGAAATAAAAGTTCATTTCAACTGAATTAATTGAAATTTAAATTGCCCCGTGTGCTTAGTGGATACCACATTGGGCATATCCAATGGCTACATGGAGATGTGTAGGTGTACGTACACACAACACGTGCACATACACACACACCTGGGCCAGGAGGGGCTTCCAGGCTACCTCAGGATGCAGCCTGTGAGGCGCTGGGGACAGAGGGCAGGAGGGGAAGAGGGCATGCCTCTGGCATGAAGTCAGCTTCCCTCTGCCGGGGCTAACCTGCCCAGCTCTCCGCCTCGGTTTCAGGTCGCAGACACTGCAAGTGTTCGCAGCGCTGTTTAGCAGGGACCGGCGTACAGCACTGCTCCCTACTAAAGCACCGAATGAATGTACGTGCAGTCTTAGTGGAATTGACACCGTTGCACAAATTGGCCCACTCTCTACAGTGCTAACTAGCTGAGGGCTGCTTTGCTAAGGGACTTGTCAGGGCTAGAGAAGGTAGACCGAGGCAGGACCTGGGAGGGGAGAAGGAAGTGGAGGCTGACACTTGTGCGGGTGTTTGTGAGGTGTGCGCAGTAAGTACTTTAGAAGGTCTAGGAAGATGGGACAATGGAGCCCCATAGCCCAGTGCCGGGGTGGGCCCTTTCTGCCCCATGCTAACCCCACACGAAGATGGATGAAGCTGCCCTCCATCTCCTTTCGGGGTCCCGGAGTCTCTCCCAGTTCTGTGATGCGGTGAATCCTAGGCCCCGAGACCTTCGTGCTCCAGGGGGTAGGGGGCAGGGCTGGTGTTTGCATCCTTGCCTTTTTTTTCAGAAGAGAAGCTCAGTTGGTTAGAGGTTAACTGTGCATCTGTCGGAAGCCAGCCCATGTGTGGCTGCTAAGGGGTGCAGCCACAGTTGTTGCCGGCCCAACCCCTGGGACCCCCAGAACATGCTAGTGACAGCAGGACAGTGTGACTGCAATAGCCATCCCTTTCCCTCCCTTCTCCCTCTTAATGCTAATAATGACAATGACGTAAAAGTAACAAACACGCATTAAGTGACTATGCCGGGCTCTGCGCTAAGCCCTCGAGACCCACACCTCACCGAATCCCCCAGCCAATCTTCCGTAACCAGGGGGCTGCAGGCTCAGAGAGTAAGGGGACTCCTGCAGGGCCACCCACTGGGTTATGTGCTCACCAGGAATTCCACAGTCCAGGCTCCTCCCCTCTCCTCCTCCCTCCCTGCTTCCTGTTCTTCCCTTTCCCTTATAGCTTTGCCCATTCCCCCACTTCCGTCTTGTGGAGATGCACTCAGGCCCGCCCTCGGCGAGACAGACACTCACACAGGCGATAGTAACAGAGTGTGAGAAAGGACGGTGTGGGTGTGTGGGGGTGTTAGGGGGACGGGGGAGGAGGGGTCAGCTCAGGGGCAGAGGGGCTGTCGGGGAAGAATCTAAGGGAAAACGTGCCTGCTGTTCGGTGTGGCGGTTCTGGTTTCCCTAGTCCATCCCACCTGTGCGGGGAAGAAATGGAAAAGGAGCGTGACGAGCTGCTAGGCTAGGATTTTTTTTTTGTCTATGCTGTTGGAGTTGTTCCTGGTTTTTCTCCCCTTTCCCACCTTAGGCTAGAATTTTTAAGTTCCCCATCCCTCATCCCAACTCCCTTCCTCTTTTCCTTCGACAAATGCTGTGTTTCTGGGTTTGGTTTTGTTTTTTTTCGATCCTCACCTGGCGATATTTTTATTGATTTTTAGACAGAGAGGAAGGGAGAGAGAGAGAAACATCCATCAGTTGCCTCCCGATCAGGGATCTAACCCGCGACCTATCTGCGCCCTAACCGGGGACCGAACCCGCAAGCTTCTGCTGTACAGGATGATGCTCCAGCCGACGGAGCCATCCGGCCAGGGCCAAGCGCTGTGTTTATTAAGCACTTCCTGAAGGGAGCGGAGGGATGACTGTGTAAATGAAGTCTAACACCTGTTCCCAAGGTTCCAAAATCCAGGCAGGGAGCAGGTGCACCCACTGACCGGCCCTGTGAGTCAGCGGGAGACAAGTGCGCTTCAGCGGCACTCCCAGGAGGAGGGAGAAGCGAAGGTGGCCCCGGGAGGATCTAATGAGAGGTGCGGAGTTTAACAGGCCAGGGAGCTCAAGACTGTGGGGAATGCGACTGGTGACAATTCGTGGCCAGCTCTGGGGTCCAGGGAAGGATTTAGGGCGCATGTTTGAGAGGTTTTTACTGGTTCCTGAAGTGGCGTTTCCCTGCGTGACCTAAGGGTGCTGCCGTATTCCAGGCCAGCAGCCCGAAGCGTCTGGGGAAGCTTCCCCAGGTGTCCGCGGTGCCCGCCTCCCCAGTGCTCCCCGGGACCCCTGCAGCAGCCTGCCCTGTCCGTCAGCTGTCCCGTCTTCACAGGCGCCTTGCCACAGCCCCACTTCCTCCTGACAGCAGCCAGAACGATTGTTTTCGCCCACAGATCAGATCACTTCCCTCCCAGCCCCCAGGCATGATGAAAGTCAGGGCGCTTGAAAATGACAGTTGAGATACAAGAAGTTGTGCGGGGAATCAGAGTGTGAACCAAGGCTGGTTTCCCATGACCGATGACCACCTGCTCTTTGCCCATGATGCTCCCTTCTCCTCCTCTCTCCCCGGGTCAAGGCCTCGGGGCGCCCCCTATGCGACATGGTCCCGGGGAAAGAACCTAAAGGGGCCTGGCTTAGGGCAGGGGTCCTGGGACTCCACCTGCTGAGGTCTGTGGTTCGGTGTCTGCAGTGACAGGAGGGGGCAGGCAAGCTGAATGTGGCCTGCGAAGGTATTTCCGCGGCCTTAATTGTTCTATTTTTATTATTATTATTATTTTAATTTTTACTTATTCATTGGTTGATTCCTGAATGTGCCTTGAATAGGGATCCAACCCGCAACCTTGGCGTCTCTGGGCGACCCTGTCACCAACTGAGCTTCCCGGCCAGGGTTGGCCTTCATTGTTTTAAAAGTCAGGAAATTGTGTACAAAACCTGGATTCCTGACTTCTCTCGAAAAGTGAGAAGATACAGTCATACAGGAAATGACTGGAGTAAAGTGAGTAATTGGCTGGCTCCCTGAAACGGGACCATGCATTCCACTTCTCCGCAGTCCCCGGCATCCTTCGTGTTCCCACCTGCACCCCACCATCCCACTTTGCGCCTGACTCTCGCGGTGTTTGTGTTCACAGCCCCGGGCTGGGGCAATGCCTGGGTACCTCTTAGAGAGCTGGCTTTGAAGTCTCATCGGTGACGGACTGAAGGGTGTTGCAGGAGTTTCAGGTGGCAGGGGATCGGCGGGGAGAAAAGCAGTGGTACGAGGAGGGGCTTTCTTCTCTGGACCTGGAAATATTACCAGGTTAGAGACTCTCGCTTAGCAAAAAGAGAGAGCCAGCCGGTTCCCAAGAGATTACACCTAAAAATCTTAAGTTTTGACGCAGGTAGACTGTGAGCACCAGAAGAGCAGGAATCAGGTCATTTCGGGTACATAGTAGGCCATCGATAAACACTTAAGGGGTAGATGGAGGGATACATGGACATTCCGTCGCAACTTCAGGCCTCGTTCCGGCCAAGTGGGGGCACGGACCAGACATGAAATAGAGGCCCTGGGAGAGGTCTCTAGGAATCTTCCAGATGCATCCTTCCTTAATAATTGACAGTTCTTTCCCTCAGCTTCTAACTGTGTGATTTAAAAGTCTGGCCTGCAGCCAGATGGCACAACTGTTACACATTTCATAGATAAATTAACCCCCTGGTGGTTGGCAACTAAAGGGGCTGAGGGAATGCGGACCCAAAACACATGAGCCAACATGCTCACTTAGTTCTCGGATGGATGGTGCGGTGGCCGCACTGATGTCGGTAGCAGTGGAAGAAAGTACAAGGTCCTTGCAGCCTGGCAGTCTTCGTAGGACACGGCCAGGCCAAGGGCTTGGCCAGGGGTGGGGACAGGGACAGCTGCCCTGACAGGAGGCCTGAGGAAAGAGCCCGGGCACAGGCCTCCTCTTCGCTAAGTCCTGGTAACCAGCGTGGGCAGGAGCCGAGAGAAGGAGGGCACGTTGGCTCGGGGCACACCCACTGGCCAGCCGTCACCTGGGCACGGGTGGACCCCCTCGTCTCCACCTCCTCCACAGCCGCTGTGCTTCTCTGGCAGGCTGGCAAGTCAGTCCCCAGGTCTCTTGGCTTCTGTGGAACTCGGTTCCCTCTGAACCCATGTGCCGGGGAACCCAGCCCACGAAAGGCAGCTCGATCTTCGCCCCCCAGGGAAGGTGAGAAGGAAGGAGAGAGAAAAGGTAAGGAGGCGCTTGGTAGAGAAGTCAGCTTGCCCGGGGTCACAGAGCTAATAAGTGATGGAGACTGGCTCTCTCTGACGCCAAGGCTCGTGCTGTCGTTTGATTAATACACCCCGAAGACTTGACAGTGGCCAAGACGCCTCTACCCTGAGGCTTCTCCCAGACAGGGCTCTGTGAAGTCTACTAGAGACTAATTTATTTGACCCTAGCCAGACCCTTCCTGGTTCTAGCCCTGAATTTCCCCTGATCCAGGAATACCACCTTCCTGGGCAAACTCAGAATGGCTGGTCATCCTCGTTGAAAAGTATGTCACCCTCAGCCCCGCGAATCCTCCATCTGGCTGCATACTGGGTGCTTTGAACAATATTGAGGACGGGCTCCCAAGTCTACCTAATTGATCTAGACTTCAGCTTGAGGACCGAGAGTTTCAAAAGCTTCACAGGTGATTCAAATGCACACCCATGGCGGAGCACTACCAGCTTAGCCCGAGGAATCCAGCCTGACACCGTTGCCGGGTCGGCCCATCGCCTGCTCAGCTTTGTCCGTGTCCTTCCATGATATGTGATTTGCAATAAGAAATATATGTTTGATCTCCTTCCCTTTTTCTGGTACGGGGCTCCTAAAACCCTGGACTTGCTAAGAGGAGAGAGACAAAGGCGTCTTTTGTTATGTCAGTGAGATGAATTTTGGACCTCACCTAAGGTTGGGGGCTGGTTGCCAGGAGAACCCCCTGACCTACTGGGAAGGGAGCAGGGTACAGGTCAAACGAATTGCCAGTGGCCGATGATTTAATCAGTAGTGCCTGTGTGATGAAGCCTCTGTAGAACCCAGGAGGAGGTCGGAGAGCTTCCCGTTTGGTGAACACGCAGGGTGCCGGGAGTAGACTGCTCGGAGCGGGCGCGGGTGCCCCAGTCCCCTCCCGTGCACTACCCCACGCACCTCTTCCACCTGGCTGTTCCTGTGTTATAGCACTTTATAATACGCTGGTAACCCAGTAAGTAAAATATTTGAGTTCTGGGAGCCACTCAAGCAAATTAATCAACCCTGGGGCGGGGGGGGCGGGTCACAGGACCCTCCCATGTATAGCTGGTGGATCAGACGCACAGGTGACAACCTGAAGTCTGAAGAGTGGTGTGTGTGTGTGTGTTGGATGGCGGCGGGGCGGCGGGGCGGTGTTGGACTTTTCCATAGTGGGACAGACGGAGATGAGACACTGGGAACCTGGGGACAGCCTTCCATTTCATCCCAGTAAATCTTACCACAGCCCCTCAGCCTCCCATGCATGGGCCCACGGAAATGCTTTCCTCGTGACTCTGTGAAAGGGCCTCATTTCCACTGGCAACACTGGAGAGGACAGATCAGAGCCCCAGCCGAGCCCGTCTCCAGAGGGGATGGGATGAGGACTGACTCCTGCTTGTGCAGCCTGACTTAATTGGTATTTTTTCTGATTATCAGATTTAATCACCACCTCTCTGGTGAAATAATTTTTGACTCAAATGAGAAATTAGTAAAAAAATTAAAAAAGAGACAAGTAAATGAAAAATAAAAGGGAGAACGCGAGTTAGTAAAGGAAACATTTTTAAATGACTTCTTTTTCTGCGCAGTGTGACATTTTCTTTTCCATTCCATCCATCTGACAGACGCCCCAAGGTCGGGATCCCTGAGGGACTGCTGCTCTGTCCACCGTTATGGGGTGGGGGAGGAGCCCACAGGCTCTAGGGTCAGTGAGACGGGGGGTCCCCAGCCCTAAGATGCCTGTCCTGCTCTGGTGTTGTGCTGCTCCGTGACCTGTATGCACCCCCTGTGCCTAGCCCCTGCTGACGGGCCTGAGGTGAAGCATCTGTGGCTTCTCTTGAACCACAGAGTTTTCAGCAGGTGCGGGGTGGGGGTGGGGGGGAGAGAGAGGGAGAGAGAGAGGCAGAGAGGCCTGACAAGTGGCAGTGGCTCTTCTGCCTTGTGGGAATCACATTTAGCTGACGAGCTAAGTGGCCACAGTGATCAGGAGATGACCTGCAGCATAGACGGGCGGGGGGGTCCCGACTCACAACAAAGCCAGAGCTTCCTGAACGTTCTTTACATTCGTAGAAAAGTTAAATACATGTTAGCATTTGGGAGATCGGGGAAGGGTCCCCACTCGCCAGAAGATGGCTGAGAGTAGACGGGCCGACCTTCCACTTTCCTTCCCACCAATGACAGAACTCTACAATGGAGGTTGGCGTGACTGAGGGAGACTGTGGGACAGGAGACACTAGCAAGGAACGGAGGCCTGTGGAGAAAGTTCACCGTGTGTGATAATGAAGAAGCAAAAGGAAGAGCGGGAGGGGAAGAGGGGCTTAGGACTTGGGAGCTCCAAGACCACCTGAACACAAAGGCCCCCTGAGCTAGAGGCTGCTTTTGGGAGGGTGTGTACGCAGGGCACTGGGCTTTGGGGAGGAAGCCGCACTTGCCTAGACCTATCATCAGGTGGAGGGACACCTGGGTGAAGGGACATGCTGCTCATCGCCAGGGCTTGATGTCCAGAGTGGTGGATTGCAAAGGGGCAGGGCGGGGAGGACACATAGGGTTTATCGAGCCCTCGCCACGCACTGTGGTGTGGGCTAGACGCTTCTCTGTGTTTACTCCCCACAACAACCTGGAGAGGTGTCCATCACACCCCTAACTTTATAGATGACAGCACTGTGGCTTAGAGGGGTTAAGCGATTTACCCGCAGTACACTGCCACGGTTAGCGAAGGCGGAGCTGAGACTTCGACACCAGGTCTTTCTGATTCCCAAGCCAGGTCGTCGTCTCGGTATCACCGAGGCTCAGGCAGCTTGCTGGCCAACGCGCCGACAGCCCTTTCCAGTCAATGTCCAGGCCGTTCAACCAAATGTCCCTTCAGCGACGGGTACCAACAATAAGAAGCGAAACATTTTGGAATCTGTACCCCCAACCTTTTGTGGCCTTTTAGCATTTTGTATTGCTCATCACTCGTTTGCTGAGCATTCTGGAAGAGCTCCAAGCAGCACATGGAGGTCCAGGCAGGATGCCCCTGCCCCACCCTGCCACACATCCGTCTCCCATCCAGGACTCTAATCACATCACACTTCACTTCCCCAAACCTGTAATCATTTCCTTTGACTTGCACTGCTCTGGACACTAATCTCTGAGTTGGTATTTAAGTCCCTGCACATTGGGCTCAGTGGGCTCTTCCAGCTCTTCCTCCCATCACTGCTCCATACTCCCAGGGCTCCATTTCCTCAAAATTCTCTCCCTTATCAGACCCAGCTCCTACCAGCAAAATCCTCACCTGAGGCCATTATTTCTGTGACAGCTTTCAGGGTTCACTCTCCTGGCAATAGGGCCCTCCCTCCAGGTCACTCCATAGGCTAGTGATCCAGGTCTGCCCCACAGATGCTCACTGCTCTGGCTCTAGCTTAGTCCTAGGGAATCCTCATGCTGGGACACTGCCCCCCAATGAGACAGTGGCCCTGGGCTAAAAGGACTCCAAAGGAACCCAGAAGGATTCCCCCCTTCCATCTGCCGTGGTCAGAGGGGCTAGGACCTGGCGCGACACCTGAGGGGAGCGCTCTACCTGCACTTGTCCTACTTCTCCTGGGAGCACCCAGCAAGGTTTGCTGCACATGCCCCAAAGCCGCTGGTGGGCTCTTTCTTTCTCTTGGGCCATCAGTTGGATGGATGAGGTCAAGAAACCTGAAATGCATCTATGGATGAACGTGTCTCCCTGGGCATTGCAGCCCCACAAAATTCATCAACAGACACCGCTCTGGGCCCCCACTACCACCACTACGCACACACAGTCTGGAGGAAACAAGGCAGGAATGTCGGGGAGGCTCTGACCAGGCCTGAGCACCCGCAGCTGGGGACTGGGCTGCCCTCCCCTCTCCCCACGGCGGATGTGGGTCCGCAGTCACCACCGCCGGCTGAACCTCTCAAGGGCAGTAAAGCGTGTGGTCTCAGACACTGCTGGAGCAGAGTGTGAATAATTGGAACTGCTTCTGACTTAATTAGACTCCCATTAACATCACACTCCCTGAAGCTTGCAGAAGCTGCGTGGGGGCCCCCACCCCTCCCTCCTTCCTGACCTGTGTTGTTCGTCTCATTCCACCCAAGTCCAGACATCCTTCCCGCCCTTCCCTTCTCCTGCATCCTTCCTCGTCTCTTCTTCTCTCCCTCCTTCTGTTGCCACATTCTTGGGAACCCCACAGCCTAGAGCTATGCATCTACTCCATCCTTCTGCTCGGTAACTGTGAGCGCAGGCCAAGGCCTTGGCCACCCTGGTTGTGTGCAAACTGGAACGGATGGCAAGAGGAGGTGTCCTTCAGCCCCCATGGCTCCATGTACGCAGGCCTGTGTATTTCCAGCCCTCTCCCAATAAAGAGGAAATAACCGTGATGACTGGGCTAGCACGCTTGTGGCTGAGGACAGCAGCTATGGGCGGAAATACTCACCTTCGTATACTCCTAAGCCAGGGTTTCTCAGCCTCAGTACTGTTAACATTTGGGGGCCAGATAACTCTTCGCTGTGTGTGGGGTGAGTGGGTGGCGTTGTCCTGTGCATGAAGGATGCTATCAGCACCTCTGATGTTTACCTGAGAGACGCCAGCAAACTGACATCCTCCCTGTCCCTCCCTCATTCTGCTACTCAAAAGACGTGTACTCGGGCATTGCCGAGTGCCCTTGGGGGGGCAAAAGTGTCCCGGAGTGAGAACCACCGTCTGAACTTGTCCTCTCCTTGAGGCATCTGGGTGGGTGAAACAGCGGCGTGCTGGCCCTGTGTTTGGGTCTGGGGTCCGCCACGTGTCAGGCTCCACCCTAGCTTCCTAGGCCTGCCCTTCGGCATGCTGAACTCTCCGAGTTTTGTTTTTGGTTTTTGTTTTTTCACTTGACAAATGGGGCCATTGCCTACTTTGCAGGATTAATTTGAAGAACAAATGAGATGCAAACTATAAAGCACCACATCGCATTACAGAAAACGTATTTAACTACACTATGTTATTATTATATGTAAATAAGACTAAATCTGAATACTCAAGGGAGGGTTATTTTTAAGTGATGATAGATAAGGCACTCCAGAAGTTCAGTTGATTAGACTGGAGGATTTGTGAAAAACTGTGTAAAGGGAGGGAGGGAGGGGGGAAGGAGGGAGGGACTCAGCAGTCAGGTGGGAGAAGGAAGAAACCATGAAAGAAAATGTGAACAGAAAAATGTCAGGGGCCTGAGAACCATGTGGATAAAAGGCCAACGATCGGTCTGGGGTGGACTGCTCCCTAACTGGAGGGAATGATTCAGGGAGTCAATGAAAGGATATGTGTCTCAGGGTCAAAGGGCAAGTGCGGCTGCATCAGGGTGAGGGGGAGATCCGGAAGAGACTTCTCAGCTAGTCAAGGGCAGTGAGCAAGGAGGAGAACCCGCATGAGAAGCACCCAAACCAGGATTAACCGAACCCAAATTAAGACCATAAGGCAGCTTCCGAGACAGACTTGTCGGGGAGCAGCAGATATTGCCGGCTCTGGTCCCCAGTGTCTCCTTCCCTTCCTCTGGTTGCCCATTCCCCACTCTCTGTCCATGTGGCTTCAGGAGCGGACAAGGGTATCACATCCTAATCACAGTGGCGGATGCAGGGGTGGGCACATAATCAAGCGAGGCTGATCAGAGCCGATGAGCATCAGTCCTGGGACTTCAGCATCCACCTCTGGAAAGGATGCACCCCACTGAGGTGGCTAACCGAAAAGGTGTAAAGGAGCCCATCTGAGAAGGAAGCTGTCACAGAACAAGGTAGAATAGGGAGATGGATAGAGAATACTGATGCCATCTCTATGCCTGGATCCAGCCATGCCTGAACTCCAGCACCCCAGTGATTTTACAGTAAAATGAGGCCACAAATTCTTTTTTTTTTTTTTTAATTCTTTTTAAAAAGTCTGGTCTGAAAGTTGAAAGAGTCCATGCAATACAGAGAGGCAATGTGATAAATGGGCCAACAGGTTAGTTTAAGAAGCAGGAATTCTAATCTCGGCTGTAGGAAGGCATCTCGCCTCCACTGGCTCGTCTATGACATGAGAGTATTGAACAAGATGGTGTTGAAGGACCCTTCCCACAGCTAAGGGTGATGATTCTGTCCACTCTACTATCAACAGTTACAGCCTACAGCCTAGGCGAGCACGCCGTTTTCCTTAGGCCCAGTTACTGGACACTATTCAGCTAATGTGTGCCACTTCTAGTTATCAGTCTGTCCAGACAACTGAGGGCTCACAGGGCAAGACTGTGAGTCAGGAAAGGTTTTCTCCATTAGTGACATAGCCCTCCTTCTCCACGTTGCGTTCTTTAGTCCCAGGGCTGTCCACCAAAACAGAAACTGATCTGGTGATAGACCTTTGCCCTTGACTCCAAATGAAATTTTCATTTGCCTTTTAAAGCAACTTCGGCAAATAAGTAGTCAGGCTCCTAATAACCTTCGCTGAGAGGCACTTGATGGCCTGCAGGGCATCTGGCCTAAGGGTGAGTTGTCATCTGTGACTTGCTATCAAGAAGGGTCACATCCCTAAGACTAGACTCCTGGCGTTCAGGATGGGGGGCAATGCAAGCTAATTTTATTCCAGGCTAGAATTCAAAAGAGATGGTCAGGCCAAAGAAGGTATTCACAAAAGGGCCCCGGCATTAGCAAATTGCTAAATTGAAATGTTTTCAGTCTTACAAAGGAGGGCATTAGTACACCCCCCCCACCCCCCCTCCCCGGCTGAGGCTAATCCTGTTATTTGGAACTCCATCAGCACGTTCCTCTGGCCGCGCCTGATCTCAGGGGCGGATTACGGCAGGGGGCTGCTTTTCATTGCTGTTCTCTATGCTTCAATGATATTTCCCGGTATGCGGCGGGATTAGGACAAGACTATAGCCGGCCCTTCCCTTGCCCCGAGCCCCCCTCCCAATCAAATCCCACATCATTCCTGGGGGGAATTATTTACGGTTGGTAATGATAAACTCCTGAGAGAGTTGATTTTGCAAATAGTGAAAAACAATGGGAATCGAGTTTCCACCCTAGCTTTCAGGCTGCAATTCGCGCAAGGACTGTCATATCCTCTGGGTGCCCAAGACGGGAGGGAGGAGCCTGGCAGCAATTGGGAGCATTATTCATTCATTCATTCATTCATTCATTCATTCATTGCCACGGCTCTTGGTGCCTCCCAATGGTACAGGCGGTGACAGTCTATGCCAGCCCTGTGTGTAAACAGGGCTGCCGGTGTTTTCCCTAAATTGGTGGTCAGTAGACTTTTCCTGTAACGGGCTGCTGTGACTATTGTAGGCTGTATGTTCTCCGTCACAGCCACCCCTCTTTGCCCTCATGGCTGGAAGGCAACCGCAGACAACGTATTAACGAACGGCATGGTTCTGTTGTAGTAAAACTGTATTTACAAAAGCAGGTGCCCCAGATGTGGCCCCGGGCCCGGTGTGCTCACCCCCAGCACCCACCGAGGAGAGACAACAACTTGCAGACTGACTTGGTTTACTGACGTAAACTCAGCAACAGTCGCTTTCTGCCACGCCGTTTCCGTAGAGTGTGTTGGATAGCTGCCTTCCTGGGAAGGTATGGGGGCAATGGGTGGGGACAAGAAGGGTAGATGAGAAGGCCCCTTGAGATTGCTCTTAGGACACAGGTGCCAGAGTTCAGGGTGAAGGGAGGATGATGGGAAACTCTTCCTCAGCGTGTCTATTCCTGGCGTCTCCTCGGGTGGTGTCCCTGTTGGCATGGGTCGCGTCCTTAAAGGTAACGGAGCATGGAGCCCCCCCGCGGCTGGGGTCTCTGATAGCCCATCTTATTGATTCTGCTGGTTGTTCCACTTTGTAGTGTGTATTTATTCATTCAACTCCTGTATCTCTTTAGCATATTTATAGAAGAGGTGTTTCAGGATTTTTTGTTGAATACATGCCAACCCTGCGTCAGGCCTTCCTTGTGCTAGGCATTCTCGCTTCAGAGGAAAAAGACAAGAAAGTCTCTGGTCGTGGGGAGCTCACAGAGTAGTAGTCAAAAGGAAAAGAAAGAATGAAGGTTCCACGCGTTAAGTGCCGGGATAGTGCTGAGCAAACAGTTCTGGGAAGGACACGCAGGTTCAAGCCTGGGCGCTGACCGGGCAGGGGGCGATACCAAGATCCCACTGAGGTCCTGTCTCTTTTGGGGACAGAATTCCAGGACACAGGATGAATAGCTCACCGCTCAGTGGCCGCCTGTGTCCCAGCGAGCTCTGTCACCTGCCTGGGAATCACAGTGAGCTGAGGTAGAGGTCTCCCAAGCATGTTTGTAGAAATGAAGAGAGACCCATTCAAGAAAAAAAAAAAAAACAAAAAAAAAAACAAAAAACCAAACCTCTCCCCATTTGCTTCTTACAGCAGTTTTTGTTTATCTCATTATCTGCCAACCTGAAGAACAGGACCATCTGGCATGCGGGCATGTTAACAAGATCATAAATTAGGAGGAGAAATGAAGCCAGATTTCCATAATGGTCGCAAGACAGAAATCAACAGTGCGGGGACGGGATTTGCTGGGAAGGTAGGGTGGGAGACGGAGCCAAATGAAAACGCCTCAGCACATCCAGTCTGAATGAGAAACACAAATCCAGAGTCATTTGGAAGGCGTGTTTTTGAAAAAGTGCTGGCGAAGCAGCCCTCCTGCCGCACTCCCTCTTCCTGTCACTCAGGAATGGGGCCAACTTCAGTCCCCTCATTCTTGTGGGTCATTATTACAGTTATTGGAATGATTGTGTGAAAACTCCCCCTGCTTCTCCTCCACAGAGAAGTCTCCCCCGGGGCGCAGGGGCACCAAGGCTGCACACCTGGGCCCGAGCTCTGGGCCACCACCGTTTCCTGAGGTTTCGAGGATGTCCTGGAACTCTGTATCTTGGGTCTGGCACAGACAGCTGCAGGTAATTCACGAGAGAGGGCCTCACCACCAAGGGCCTGGATGCTGAGGGTCCCAGGACAAGTGCATACACAGGGTTTTCCCCAGGGTCGCCATCAACAGATTGCTCTTAGCAGAGGGAGCTCCGCCCCATTGCCCAGAGAGCATTCAATGAGCAAATAGAAGAACCTTCGCCCGCAGTCTCGGGGTCCCTTCCCCTCTTCTGCCAGGGCTTTTCCAGGCCTGTGCCTTCCTCCTTGTGAGAGCTGAGCTCTCCTCCCAGGGCTCCTTTTCCTTCTTTCGAACCTGTCCTGATAACAAAAACGGCCATATCTGTTTTAAACACGTGGGGAGTGGAAGATAATTTTGTCCCATTGATCATACTTATGGAGGGTCATCAGGGAGAGGAGGGTCAAATAACAAACTCTTCCGGATTGGAAAGTAGCATCATAATGGGAGCACTTTGATAATTTTATATAGCCTAAGTTTCCAACATGGCCTGCGAATTCATCTCAGCTCCACGTCTTTTTAGAGGGCAGTCAATTGATAAATTTTTCTATTTCTTCCATGATTTTTCACCTATTCAGTCATTTAAACTTTTTTAAAAGTCAATTTTGATCATTTACAGTTGCTTAGAAAACTGTTCTTCTTGTGGATTATATAAAAACAATTTGTTTTCTACATCTGCGACGTCTTACCCTGGTTTGGTCCTTATTTTGTATGTGCGTATCTTTCTCCCCAGCTCTTTCGCAATAATATGGATACTCGCTTTGGATATTTATTTGCATTTTGTTTAAGCCACAATTCTTAGATCAGTTAATCCATTCTGCTTTGTGGTTTATTAATTTCTGCTTTTATCTTTGTAAATTATGACCTGCTAATTTCCAAGGATTTGTTCAATTGTATCTTTCTAAATTCTGAGATGAACGGGTAATTTATTTGTTCATTTTTGAACAAAAATTCATTTTTGCTCAGTCAATTCACTTGCGTATTCTTTAAGGCTCAGTATATAATCAAATTTTGTGAACATCCCATGGTCACAAGAAAGAATATTTTGGCCTCTTTGTAGGATAGTGACATAAATATTTAATTATTAAATACAGATATTTATACAGATATATTTATACAGATATAATGGTGCCCTTATTTACTCTTTGAATTCTGGGTTGCTCTGGAATTATTGTTACGGTCTTATTATTTCTGTCATTTCTTCAACTCCAACTATTCTGGTTTTATATGTTTTGATGTGATATGATTATGGACATGAAGAGATAGGTCTATTAGTTCTTCATTACAGATTATTTGTTTCATCAATAAAAAAATGATTGTGTCCTATACACGATTTATCACTTGAATTCTATGCCCCACTGCTTTTATTTGTTATTATTTTTTTAATTTTTCTATCACCTGGTATTTTTCTGTCCAGTCTTAACCTTTACATTTTTGGAATAATTATGTAGGTATTTCTTGTAGGTAACATGAAGCGAAGCTTTATTTCTGAAAGTCTTCTGCAAGTCTTTTTTTTTTTTTTTAACTTACAAGTTGAATCCATTTATCTTTATCTCACACCTGGTTTGTTCTTATTTTTGCCTTATCAATGTTATTATTTTTTGTTGCTTTTTGTTTTTTTATGTTTTCTTGATGCTTATCTTACATTAAGCTTTATGGGACTATGTTTTCCCCCCATAATGTTATTTTTAGTTCTGCTAGTAGTTACTTTCAGTTTCATAAATATTGTCAAACCTGTATTTTTTATATTACCAAAATCCACAATGAAAAAGTACCTAATATCTTATATTCTTACACAAGAGAAATGTTATCCCTTTTACATCTTCTCTCTTCCTCCCAGATTTACCTGTTAGACCAGAGATTTTCAACCTTTTTCATTTCATGGCACATATAAACTAATTATTAAAATTCTGCAGCACACCAAAAAATGTATTTTTTCCCAATCTGACAAAAAAATAGGTATTATTTTGACTCATTCACACTGGACAGCTATGGTTGTGTTGGCTGTTGTCATTTTTTTACTTAACAGTCTAAGGGAAAAGAGGTCAGTGCCCTCTGACTAAATAAGTCAGGTTACGGGTTTTAAAAATTCTTGTGGTACGCTGGTTGACAACCGCTATGTTAGACTATCGAAATTTTGGCCTTGTTTAATATTGATAGATGATTATCTTTTTAATGTTCTTTTGCACTAAAGAATCATGATATTTGCATTGTTTTGTCGTTGCATTGACAATAACTGTTTAAGCCTGTATGTGTCAGGAGTGCTGTAGTCTTCTCTCGTGAGCTCTCTGACTCATCTTTTCTTGGTTGTCGGCACACATTTTTGGAATTTTTATATATCTGAGGAAGCCTTTGTGTTGCCTTGAAAAGAAGACAACAGCTCGGGTGGCTGGTTTGTTCTTGGCTGAAAACCCTTCCCTTCCTGGTGTAGCATCTCTCTTTCTCTCTCTCTCTCTCTCTTAAATTATTATTATTTTTAACTTCTCTCTTCTGGGATTCACATCATGTTACATTACAAAGATCTCCATGGCAAATCTAACTTGTACTCCTTTATAGAGACCTTTTTTTTTTTTAAATTAAATTCCTTGCCTGGACATGTGTTGAATTCTTCCTTTATCCTTGAAATTAAAAAAATAAATAAAAATTTTTTTTCAACAGCTAATCGAACCTGGGGAGCTCATTCCATCTGCTCACTTGAGTCTTTCTAAATTCAGGGAAGTTTCCCCTACTCTGTCCTATGTCACCCTTTACATTGATTTGATTCCGTTTAAAGGAATGAGTCCCCTTTTCATCAAGAGCTCCCTGGATCTGTGTGTTGGTTTTTACTGTCTGAGGGGAAGCCCCACGGTCTTTGCTCCAGCCACTTCCATCTCTTTCTCCTTTTTGCTTCACCATCTGGGGAGCGCCTCTAGTTTGTCCTTTACATCCCTGTGACATTTTTTTAATGGAATCTGTTTTGCTCCTTGCCATTTCCAGGGTCGGTTCCAGTGTTATTTGCTTCCTTTGTTTCTTTCCTTAAGCTATCATGCCCTTAAAAACATCTCCAGTCTGTCATTTTATTACCTTGTGTTTTATCTCACATGTTATTATATGTGTGGTCTCTTTGAGTTCAATTAATATCAATGCCATCTCATATTTATGTATGTTGTGAATATTTTAAAATCATTTTTACCTCTAATTCTTGAGTGTTATGCTTGTCTTTTTACATACTCTATATTTTGAATCAACAGGGAGGGCAAAAGTAGGTTTATAAGTTGTGAGCCTATGCAACACAGAGTTTATTTCTGTGTTACTACTTGTTGTCATATTGTTTTCCATGTGAGGAACTGCAAGCCTACTTTCATCACACCCTGTATTTTGCTCGTCTCGGAATGAGATGGCGGTGTCAGGTTGGAACAGTCCCCGCAGTCCTGCCGTCAGGGTGTCCTTGGAAGGTTCTCCGTCCTGTGCTGGGTGCTGCACCCACTCAGACCCTAAATTCCTAAGAGCTCACATGCCATGCGCAGTCCAGTAAGGGGCTGCCACGGCTGCATCGGTTCTTCACAGCCAAGGCTTAGCTTTTTCTGTCTTGTAAGGAACAATGTGTGTGTGTGTGTAGGGGGGTCAGGGCCCTCCTTGGAGCCCATGTGGGGGCACTGAAGGCAAACCCTGCAATGGGGATAGCACTGCACAGAGTCAAGGAAGCCTGGTAGACAGGGAGCCCTGTGACGCTGGGGTAAGCCTGGCCGTGTTCTGAGGCTGCTGGCCACTTTCTGGCATGGTGACATGTCACCTGGATAACTCCTGCTCATCCTTTGGACTCCCTTTCCTTCTTTCCTTCCTTCATTCACTCATTCGACAAACATTAGTTATTTGTTCTGTTCAACCAAGCGTTTGAGAATAAGTGCCGGACGTAGTGCTAGTTGCCAGGAACGTGACTGAGAAAGAGAAAAACAATGTCCCCTCCCCAAGCCTTCCTTCCAGTGGGCCCAACAAAGCCCCAGTGCCACTCTAAAGACAGACAGGACAGGAGTAAGCAGCCAGCCAACAAGTCCATTACAGCCTGTGGTGGATGCCGTGGAAGACGGCATAAGGGCAAGTGCCATGACTGCAGATCCAGGGCTCAGTGAAGCTTCCCCTGAGGAGGTGACACCGGGGCTGAGGGGCTGAGAGGTGGGGGGTGAGGGGGAGCTTGGCACGTTGAAGAAGGGAAAGGGGGCCAGTGCACTGGAGCAGAGAAGGGTGCTGGTGTCATCCGTAACTCTCTAAATCCAGTCCCACCATCTCCACCCTGTGCACCCCCAATTCCCTGCTCCTCCGGTTTCCAGCTGGCTCTGGTCAATGGGGATCACCAGCAGGAGGCTGCAGGGCGGGTGGCAGACAGGGAGGTCCGCTGGGGGCGCTATTTCCCCAGCCCTTCCCCATGAGTCGCCGGGAGTCAGCTCCAGCCCCTCGGTGTGGCCTTTCTATGCCTTCTCCGGGCCTGGG
>PVJD01015192.1:0-25939 GCA_004026545.1 Mormoops blainvillei | reverse complement strand
AGACATCTCAATTTAATGTGTTCCTATCACATTAAATTGAGAGGTCCTAAATAGAGTTTGGTGCCCTAGTTATTTTGTGTGGGGATTAGCTCAGATAATTTCAACTTGAGGAATATATGTTGGGAGTAGAGGGAAAGAGGAATAATTTGGTAGTGGAGGTCAGTCCAATCTAACCTAAATTAGGAGGGAGGCACTGCTGGTCTGAAAGAGGGAACAAAGGAGAAGAAAAAGGGTCAGGTGAGAAGTTGAGTTCAGCAACCAACAGGTAAGTCATGAGCTGAGAAGTCAGAGACAGAGAGGCAAGACAGAGACCAAGAGCAGCACAGCGGAACATGGCAGACGAAGCATTTGCTGGTACAAGGTTCTACCAGCATAGACAAGAACGGCCTGAGGTTAGTGTTTGAAACATCTGACCAACACAAGGTTCTGGAATTGGGAAGACATTGTTTTTAGCTGGGACCCCTGGCCAAATTACCAGGGGCCTAAGAGGTGTCAAATATATGTGAGAATTTTCAGTTTTTGTCTCTCCAATCTTTCGTTGTTATCTGACAACATTACCCAAGCTATTAAACTTGTCCTAGGCTTCTTGGACACTGAGGTCCTCATGCTAACTCCTGGCCTCCCCTTGACAGCTTTTAGCTGGGTTTGCCAGCTTCTAAGAATCAGTGTTTTCTTCTCTCTCTGGATGGTCTTGTCCCCTCCATACCTTATCTGCCACCTATTCAGAGATGCCCTGCTGATTAGGATCCCTCCCTAGAGCTCATTCCTGAAGGTCAGACCCATATGGCAAGTGTTTAAAGGACATCGAGTGGACAGTTCATTACCTACAGCTCACACTTCCCCAGATGCAGCCATTCTCTCTCTCTCACTTCCTCCCTCCCCTCTCCCCTTCCTTTCCCTGTTGCCTATACAGGTACACACACACCTGCACGTACCTGCCAAAACAAATACCATGATTGGGTTGTAAACACCAATTCCAATATATGGAGGATGTATTATAGAATTGTACACTTGAAACCTGTGTGATCTTATTATCCAATGTCACGCCAATAAATTTTAGAAAATAAAAAAATAATGATTTAAAGGGCAAAAGCTCAGTAAAAAAGCAGTTCTTCTTGAACCTTAATGTGCATATAAATCACCTGGGTATCTTGCTACAATTCAGATTCTGATTCACTAAGTCAGGGTGAGGCCCCAGATTCTGTATTTCTAACAGTTTACCATTTTCACTGCTGCCGGGCCATTGTTGGAGTCACAGGGGGAACCAGGAACTAGGTCGCCCAAGCTACACTTTCACCTTGACCACTACCTTCCTTCAGACCCTGAGTTACTCCCTGTCCCTCTTTGGGCCTCCGTGTCTTTACCTGTAAAACATGAAGCTAGACTCCACAAGCCCAGAGGTTTTGCTGAGTTCTAAAAGCATGGATAGAGAACTGAAATCTATTAACTGTAATTAACAAGATGTGCCCTATTTCTAAGCAGTGAATCCTATGAAAAACTAACCAGGGTTTAGTAGCAATGCTCAACTAAATTAGGATTTAGTAGTGATACCAAACTGTTCAGAACACTATCTGCAATGGATATGGGTTCAGAAAAACACACATTCATAAAGCACTGGGATAGCGAGAAAATGGGCCCAGTTAAAAGACATTGCTTTTTTCTGAAGTCATAACAGTTTGAAATTACTTCTTTTCTCAGTGGGTCTGTGAATGAAATGATAGCCATCAGAAAGACACTTAGAGAACAATTACTAACTAAGTAGTCCTGGAACAAAACCCAAAGGTAAGGTTATTCCAAGTCTAACAGTTATTTTTACGGCCTGGAAGAAAGGTGTTTAGGGCTATTCTGTATTTTTCCTGATGGGAACATGACACGCAAGCCCCGTTGGTTTTTATTTTCCCATTTTGGTGGCAAAGTATAGAAGAAACAGGACAAGCCTTGTAATACCAAGATTTGGGCTCAAGTAAAAGTTATGCCTCTTACCAGTTGTGTAATTTTGGTTAAATTATGTGAGCCTTCATTTCCTCATTGGCAAAATGCAGATAGTAATAATGCATTTGGGAGTTAAGTTAACTAATGGGAACCAAAATTTAACGATAGAAATGTGAGAAAAAGAATAAGGAGAGAGGGAAGTAGTAGTATTTTGTGCAAATGAGTCAACAATGGATCAGTTCCTATCACTCCCTTCCTAAAAAAATTTCAGTTGCCCACATTGTCTGCAAAAAAATTATGCTCAGCAAGGGCCACCCCGATCTGGTCTCTGCCTGCACCTCGGGGCCACTTTCTAATATTGCATGTTGGATCTCTACTGACAGGCGTCTGTAGGGTCTCCGCGTTGAGTGAATGAGTTACTACACATTTAAGAGGTTTAAGAGTATAATAAAACTACCATGTAGAATTGCCTGCCATGTGCCAGATCCTATATATTAGTTGTTTAATTTTTACAACCACCCTGTGAGAGACTGAGCTAGGACCTCATGGCTATTAAGCAGCAGAGCTGGGATGTGAACCCCTGAATCATGTGACACTGGAAGGTCCCTTCTGACTGTATTGGTCCTACCAACTAAAGCTAAAGCGACAGAATCTGCTCACTACTGCTGGTTTGTTTGGTTTTGTTTGCAATCCAGTCTTTTAATTGGAACATGGAATTTTTCCTTTACAACTTCTTGCCCTTAATATCTTAGCAGAGTTTCTGTCATCTTCTAACACTGATTTTCAAGGGCAACTTACACAAAGATCATCACAGAGAAAAGAGACTTTGATGCCATGAGGTCTTCTTGGAGATGATTACTGAAATCCACTTAATTTAATTGAGTACAGGTTTCCTATTATTGAGGCCTTGGTCCAGCCTTGTATACACCCTATGAAAGATACTAACATGATTCCTGGGGAGCACAGGGTGCAAATTCTAAAGCAGGTTACAGAGCAGGCCTGAACTTCCCAAAATGAAAGCAACGGCGATCACATATCACTGACTGCAGCAGCAACAACCTTCTTTGGCAGGGAAAACACGCTCTGTCTATAAGGAATGCATGGCTGTGAGATATTATACCAGGCCAAGGTGTATTTTTAGGCATTTCCTTCCCGACAGTTTCTGTCACCCTTTGTTTCACCTATAGAACACGGAATATTACAAGACAACAAGCCCAGGACACAACCACTGTCACAGAGATTTGTAGGGGCTTTTTAGGGGGGATGTGTACGTCACCTCTATAAATGATCACAGAAGTTGTTCATCATCTTCCTAGAGTTTAGAAATTAAGGAGTAAACTGAATAGGCAATGTGGTGTCCGAAGTGTCATATGAAACGAACACATAGCTCTTTTTATGTTCACTAATACTCTTCATTCCCTATTTTTCTACTCTGCTTCTTTCCTTTGACTTATCAAAATAGGATTCTTCATATGAGAGAGAAGATCAAATAACTGAATTTTAATAAACTTTTATAAATCATCAAAAAAAATAGGGTTCATCAAACTTTTCAAAGATTGGAAATTGAATGATTTCTTTTCGTTATGCACCAGTGAAAACAATTATTCTGTCATGCGTCTCTGTAATTTGTTGATATAATAAAATGTTTTCTCCAAGAATAACTGAAAGTAGTCATATTATGTGTATGCCCTTTATACACCTACTCAAAATTGACTATGGCAGGTAGAATAGCAGGTGTTAGATTGCTGAGGTACAACAATGGATTGGCCACCACCGTTTGGGCACTGGCGAAGAAGAGAGGTACTGAGGTTTGCCCTGACAAAGGGGCTAAGAAATATTGGTTCTGCTGCGTTCATACTAGTTTACTTGGTGACTTGTACACAGCAATCTCATTTTGATTCACTGAATCTTCCCCAGCCCCCTGTAAGGTAGTTATTCTTATTCGAATTGAACAGATGAGGAAATGAAGACTCAGAGGGATGAAGTGCTTTGCCTAAGATTACATGGCCTGTAGATGCAGGGGATAGCTTTTAAGTGTACATCTTTTAAGTTCGAGTCCCTGTTCCTTTTATGATTTCACCTGCTCATCTAACAGTTCAAATATAGAGGACCTACCAGGAGCCAGGCACAACTCTCCTCCCCGCACGCCCTCCAGGAGCTCTGGACTTTCAGAGAAAATCCTCTTATGCAGATGAAGACTCAATACCTAGTCCCCATACTTTCGGGATAACGTGTGGCCTCAGAAATCAGTTTCCACTTGGACATCCGAAGTTAAGCGATATTTAAATCCCATCATAAGGGAAGATAATAAATTTGACATTTATGGAGCCTTCTCATGTTTTAAATCACCTCTCTGATTACTAAGCAGGAACCAAATGCACCAATGTGTTAAAGAAGAGGGGAGTGGAAATAACACATTGCAGGAGGAATTAGGTATTTTTAAACTTTTGACCCCAGGTCTTTTCTTAAGCGCTCACTCAGGCCACTGACTTATAGATTCATAGGCGGCAAAGGGCACAGGAGAAGCTGACTTCTGGTGAGAAACATCTTAAATTAGCATCACTCAGGGGCAGTGCAGCATAATGGTTAGGAGCCTGAACACGAATGTTGACCACGTCCAAGTGTCAAATGCCAGTGCTGCCCCCTAGCAGCTCTATGACTGTGGGAAAGGGTCCTAGCTTCCCTCCGCCTCAGTTTCCCTTCTGTAAAATAGGGTGAATACAATAATAGTACCTACTTTATAGATTTGCTATGAAGAGTAAATGGAGCACTGTGATTAAGGCACTTGGAAGAATGCCTGATAAATAATAAGCACTTTATAAGTACAAATGTCACTGCCCCCACCTTGCTCAAAAACATGTTTCTTGATGCCAGTAGGCTAGGTCCAAAGCCCTCAGCTTGACATTCAGGCCTTCTGAGATCCTAAAGCACATCTTCAATTTTACTTCCCACTGTCATACTGTAGGGTTTTCCACCCAATCACTACGGAGTTCTTACCTCACTAAATACCGTGTTGAGGTGCTGGAGGTAGAGATGAGAACAAGTACACATGCTCCTTTGACCTGCAACACTCAGTTCCTCTGACCCGCACAGCCCAGCCCCCCACTGCTCCTTCGGATGTCATGTCTATCTTGACCTTAAAGAAAACATTGTCCTACCTGGAATACTTGAGTAAAAGTTAGGACTCTTCCCTCTGCCTAATTAAATCTTACCTTTCCTTCGAAGTGTCTTCCTCCATGAAGCTTTCCCTGACAATTCAACTCAGTGTGCTCTCTCCTTCTGAATTTCTATGCCATAGCAATTTATAAGCTACTCTCCTCTATTCTTATGAAGATGTTTTACCCACACTCACCACAGCTTATGCCATTAGTAGTCAAAACCTTGAGTGGAAAATCCAGCTCTGCCTCTTAAGTATATGGCCTCAAACAGATTCTTTAGTCTCCATGAGCCTCAGCATCCGCATCTGCAAATGGGAATAACAACTTATATGACAAGTGTTTTTGGGAGAAACTGAGCACAGTCCTACTTCTGACATGTAAAAGGCAGGAAATAAATGTTGGTCTCCTTCTCCTCATTCACGTGTCTTGTCTTCCCATCTAATGGGTTGGGGAGCTGTGGCTGACATGGGTCCCCTAGATCTAACACCACATACCCAGGGTTAAACATATTTTAGGAACTCAAGAAATAAGGGTGGAGGGGAAGAGAAATTGATCCTATTACCTAGAACTTACGGAGGACACTCATGTCCTGCCTTGATGGCACCATCGTCTTACCTAATAGCACCTCCCATTAAGCGCCTCCCCAGGGCAAGATGTTTATGTGCCAAGCCCTAGCTTTCCAGTTTGCCACATGGGCACATCCATAATAGCTGCTAGGTTTTGAGAACCTAATTTTTGCTAAGGCAGTTTTACATAAATGACCTCCTTGAATGTTGGCTACCACCTTGTGAGATGGCAAGCATTGTTTCCATTTCACAGACGAGAAAACAAGCTCAAAGAAGTTAAGTAATTCAAATACAGATCTGACTAGGAAGCCATGATAATACGTAACATTCATATTACATCAAATCGAAGATGTACTTTTTTCATGTTTTTACATCTCTAAAGTCAAGATGAGTCTTATAACTGATCGTTTTTATTAAATTACAATTATTAGCATTTTTCTGTCCTCATAAAATGTGGTGCATTTCCTAGTCAGTGACATCTTTGATGTAACGGAAGACATTAATAGCATTTTTTTACACAGTAGGTATCCTTCCAAACAAACACCATCTGTTAGCTCATCTAATCCACACATCAACCCTGGGATATCCAGGCTATTATCATTTTTACCCTACAGATAAGAAGACTGAGGCATAGCACTATTAAGTAATTCGTTCTCCCCTCCTCCCGGTGAAAGGCTGGAGGGCATTGGGGTTAGTATTTGAAAGCTAAGCATTCTGGTTCCGGACTCTGCAATCGAAGCTACTGCATTCCATTGTTTAATGCTACAAGTACTCACTGCTGCTATGCGATGTCAGCTCTATACACATCGCTTTTATTTCTGAAGATATTTGTAAGAGTTATTATAGGTTTTTAAGGAGACGGTAGATTCCCTCTTCAGCTCCCTGTAATTCCATGGTGCCTAGCTCAGTGCCTTGTTTATTGCCTCAGGGGCAAATGTGCAACATGTATTTATTGAATCTAATTAATTGTAATACAAAATCAAACATAAAAATTTAACAAGGGACTTAATGCAGACTTTCAGCTTTCCTCAGGTAATGTTTGTTCGTTCATTCATTCATTTAGTGGTTCTCAATGGGGCAACTTTCCTCCCAGGGGACACTTCTTGATGCCTGGGGAACTTTTTCTCAAACTGGGGATGGGGATTCTACTTGCATCCAGCGGAGAGAAGCCGGGGATGCTGCTAAACACCTACAGTGCATAGGCTGGTCCCTGACAACGAAGAGTCATCCATCCCCAATGTGAGCGGTGCCAAGGCTGAGAAACCCTGAATCCATTCAATACATATGGACCACCTCACTTTCCTCATCTATCATAGAAGTCTGGAAATACATAGTATTTAAAAAAAACCTTTGCATTTAAAATATTCCCACTCAATGTATGAATTCCCTTTTCAGTAGCCACATCCAATGCCTTTAAGCCTCTGCCTGAACACCTCAGTTCCGGGGGGTGGGGAGGGGGGACAATTTGTAGACCTACAGAAGCCCACCCTTTTCTAGAACCATCAATTACAATCCTAATAGGCATGCAGAAATGGGGCTGCGATGTTGCTTAACTAACCTGAAATAAGCCAGGCTTTGCTATTGTGGGCTGATAGAAGCACTATTAAAAAAAATCACCATGACATTTTCCAAATGACTTTTCTTTACTATCCATTCTCAGTTCACCAACTAAACCCTTTCTTCATCTAAAATACAATTTTGAAGTCAGAATAGTCCTGACTAATGGATCTTAGAGAATCCCTAGAAATGTCAGTTAGTACCCTTTACTAATTCAGATTATCAGGAGAAAGCCAATCTCAAATAAGGAAATTTCAGAACTATGACATAGCGATAAAATTGCCTCTTTATTATTTTTAAATAGCGTTTTCATTCACTTATGTACTAAAGCTTTACGTATTCCCACACTGCACTACAGAAACACGAAATGGACTAGGACAAAGCTCCTGTGCTTCAGGAATACACAGCCTATCATATGAAGTAAACAGGACACCTCGTGACTGCAACCAAGACAAGGGAGTCATTAACTCAGTCTGGGCAGAGGTTTGGGGGAGAATTCACAGAGGAGCCGCTGTTTGAGCTAAGGTTGGGAGGAGTCGCAGATGTTCCGAGGCAAAACGGGGGACGGCATACGCCAACACACTGAGGCTGAAGGGAGTGGCAAGCATCCTGGGGGCTGAGCATAATTCGGCAGGGTGGCAACCAGGGCCTGTGTAGAGGAAGAGCAAAGCCAAGGCAAGAGGTTTTGGGGAAGCTATTATGTTCCTTGCAAGAGAGTTTCAACTTTATCCTGTGAGCATGAAAGCCACCCAAAGGCAAGAGACATGGCCAGAATTGACTCTTGGAAAGATTGCCGACAAAAGTGAGGAGAGATTGGATCTGGAAGAGATGGGCGTTCTGGGTTATGGTGACTTCCCTAGACATTTTAGCATGTCTAAAATGGGTATAGTCCTTTCTACCACCGTGTTTAGGGTATAGTCCTTTCTACCACCGTGTTTGGGTGGGTTGCCTGGTTAATGAAGACCTAGAGTTTATTTTTAAATTAAGCATATTAATTGCTATCAGTGTACTGAGTCATAAAAGGCCATGGAGAACAACTTCTTATTTTATAGAGAAAACAACTGAGTTCCAGGGAAGGAAAGCAGTGTGCTTAGGTGACACAGTTGTCAGGGAAGAGCTAGGACAAGCACTCGGGGCTCGAAACAGCCAGCCCTTTCCACTCTTGACGCTGCTACGAGATCGCCTTTATTTGTTTGTAAAAGGTTGTTTTGATCGGGAGCGCAATTAAATGCCTCTTTCTCCTTCTGCTGTTTTCCCCCATCACTCACCTGATGTTCTATTCACCCAATTAATTTTCACTGTGTATGAAAAAAGCCTTTTCAAAGCAAAGGTAAATTTCAGCCTGAGCTCTTGTCAGCCTGCTGGCTGATTCCTAATTAACTGAGATGAAATGAATAGGGTTTTATTGTCATTGAGCGTTTTAAAGCCCTCTGCTTAGATTGGATTACCAAGCACTTGGCAGGAGAAATGTGTGTTTCATCCTCCTAGGACCTGGAATCAACAATGGACAGAAGGCAGGCAGCGAGGGAAGCATCCCGGGGCTGCAGGACCCCAGCCTGGCAGGGAATTTTCCAAATGCCTTACTAACTACGCTCTGCTGCAACGGGAATTCTCCAGGAAATGGCACTGTGGGAGCAAGGTCTGCGCCCAAACCTCACATTGGTGACATCCCTGTATGTGTCTCTGAATTTACACCTCAGTGTTTAGATATGATAGGATTGCTTCCCCGGGGAGGAGAAGTGAATTTTTTATTGTTGAAATTCCCATTCATACAACTATCAGGCTGGCTATGATTCTATAGAAGTGGGGAGTAGTGAGGCTACCCTCCACCTCATATGCCTTATAAGCTGGAATCATCATAACAAAAACAGAGAGAGAGAGAGAAAGAGAGAGGGAGGGAGACTATAGGGGCAGGAGGATCACATGCAACATAAATTCACTGAAGGCTGTGGGACAGCTTCACAGGGGAAGAAATAAGGTTAGGGGTTAATTTCTTCAAATTCATTTAGGAGAGCCAAGAGCCATCTCCTGCTGAACCCGTTCCCTTTGTGAGGCCGTTCGTCTTCGTCCTCTACTTTCCACAGGAAAGGACTTTCTCTATAGTGACATTCCAAGCCTCTTTCAAAGTCAACACGAGGTCTCTTCAGTGGAGGAGGAGTTGCTTATTTGTAGAGTGTGGGATATGCAGCTCTGCCCAGCCCCTTCTTCCCTTTACTTACGGCAGTTTTCCGCTCACCTTAGGGAAAGTTTTGTAGAGGGAATCAAGGCTGATACCAAAGATGAAATGCTAATTGCCCTGACTAATGCTGTAAATGCTTATCTCCCACCTCTGTAAGCCCCTTCGCGCCAAATCTATACCACGCCTCCCGAGACCCTCCCCATTTGACCCAACATAAAAGGAGTGTGGGGCTATTGTTCTGGGCTCAGAATTTGGAGTCTGTCTTCTCTGGGCCCGTGCACATAAATAAAGATCGTGCTCCTAAACCCCTCAGTGTCTGGTCATTTCATTTTTCCGTAACAGTTTCATTGCCCCTTTAGAGTTGGCCTGTGGGGTTGGCCTGTGGGGTTGGCCTGTACTCATTCTGATTGCCTGTGACTGGGTAAGTCTGTTTGAGTCAAGGGGAAATATTAGTGAGCCAATGGCAAATCTTAGCTACTTTCTCTAACTTTGTGTTATTTGAAGGATGATCTCATTGTCTCCACCTTTCTGACTGCATGACTATCTCCTAATTTATTCAAAATATGAGCAAAGAAAAGAAATTTATTTACTAGGTACTCTTAAGACACTTAAATTTTTAATCACTGCAGGGTCTGATATTTGCTGCTTTGGGCGACTGACACTCCTCTGTAATACATATGTCACTGAAAGTCTAGAGCGGAACTAATTTACTCTCCTCCTGAGACAACCAAAAAAGTGGACAAAATACATGAAACAGTGGTTTTCAAGATCATGAACATGAGGCAAAGAAGGACAGTGCTCCCTCCGAGATGAGAAATAAGGTAATTTTAGCCCCACTGTCTTGAAAGAGTTCAGCGCAGGGAGAAGGAAACCCTCAGAAGGACTCCCTAAGCTGAGGAAATGAAGCTAAACGTCCAGAGGGATGAACGTGATTGGAGAACAGTCTACCGGAGAGTAAAGAACAGAGCAGAGAGAGCTGTGGAGACCTAGAAAGATCTTCCAAGATTACGTAGCTAAGAAGTGATCAACACAACCATGTGAGGAAACCACCTGGAACTTCAGAAGAACCACCCAAAAGGATTAAAAGGAATTGTGCCTGACATCACAAAGGCAGATTGGAAAACTTTACAAGTCATGGGGAATGGGTAGAATACCCCCCACCAAAAGAAACCCCTAACTTTGGTAGTGGGAAACGGTAATCTCTAGACTGAGCACTACTTCAGACCCATCTAGTAAATTTTAAAAGCAAGACTCAAAAGGATCAAACTATTTCCATACAACATAACTGCACCCAGAATAAATCTCATGAAAATTTATAGTAATACAAAGATACCCAGCATCCAACAATGTAAAAATCCACATTTGCTTCCAGTCAACACGCAGAGAAGCAGGAAAATGCAGCCCATAATTAGAGAAAAGCCATTCAACTAAACCCACCTAGAACTGACATAAATGTTAAAGTTAGCAGAAAAGAAAATCTAAGTAGATATTATAACTGCATTGCATATGTGAAAAAGTTAAATAGGGACATAAAAGATATTTTTTAAAGTCCCAACTTATACTTCAAGAATTAAACACTAAAATGTATAAAATAAAAAGTACACTGACTGAAACAAATTGCTAATTCAACAATGCAGAAGAGCAGGCTAGTTAAATTGAAGATATAGTAATAGAAATTCTTCAAAATGAATCTCAGAAAAAAATATGTAGAAGGAGAAGGAGGACAAGAGGAGAAGGGGGAGGAAGGGGAGGAGGAGCATCGAGAGTCCTAATATGCAAATAAGTGGATCCCTGAAATACACATGTGGCAGGGGTGGGGGGATACTTGAAGAACAGTGACCAAAGTTTTTCCATATTGGATAAAAACTGTAAGTCTATAGTGCCAAGAAGTTCAGTGAATCCTAAGTACAACAAATGTGAAGACAATTATACCAAGGTACATCATAATCAAATTGATCAAAACCAATGATAAAGAGAAAAATCTTAAAAGTAGCCAGAGAAAAGAATATAAGTTACATGTAAATAGGAAGAGAGACAAGAATGACAGATATTTTGGAAACAAAACAAATGAGAAAAGAGTGAAGTAACATTTTTAAAAGACAAAAGGAAAATAACTGTCAACTTAGACTTCTATAACCAGAAAAATGTATTTTACAAATTAAGGTGAAATTAAGAATATTTCAAACGTACAAAGGCTGAAATAATTCAATACCAGTAGATCTTCACTGCAAGAAATGTTAAATGAATTCTGTCAGGCACAAAGAAAATAATATCAGAGGAAACTATGAACCTAGGTAAGGAATGAAGAGTGGCAATATCTTTAAAAAGATAATTGACTTTTTAAGCCAGAGATCAGCAAACTACAGCCCACAGACCCTGCTATGGTCTGAATGTTTGTATCCCCCAAAATTCACATGTTGACATCCTAATGCTCGAAATGGTATTAGAAGGTGTACATGTGAAGGTGCTTAGGTCATAAAGGTGGAGCCCTCATGAATGGAGTAATTGCCTTAAAAGAGAGGCTCGGAAAAGACCCCTAGCCCCTTTGGCCATGTGAGGATACAAGAACTCTGCACTCTGGAAGAGGGCCTTAACTTGATCATGCTGGCAACCTGATCTCAGACTTCCAGACTCTAAAGCTGTGAGAAATAAATTTCTGTTGTTTGTAAGTTACCCAGTCTATGGTACTTTGTTATAGCAGCCCAAATGGGCTAAGACAAGACAAATCCTCCTTGATAAGTATTTTTTAAATAACACGTGATTGGAATACAGTAATGCTCAATTCATTTATGTATTGTCTATAACTGTTTTGAGCTACAATAGTAGAACTGAATTGTTGCAACAAAGACTATATGGTACATGAAGCCTAAAATATTGACTATCTGGTTATTTATAGAAAAAGTTTGCCAACCGCTGGTTTAAACAAAAATGATAACAATGTAGTATGATGTTTATAATATATATGAAAGTGAAATGTATGACAAAATAGCACAAAGGTAGGGAGAGGAAAAAATGGAAATACATGATCAATAAGATTCTTCACTATATGAAAAATGGTATATTATTTGAAGGGCATAATAAATTAAAGATGTATGCTATAAATCCTCAAACAATGACTAAATTAATAAAACAGCATTTCTACCCAAGATGGAAGTGTAGGTAGATACACTTTGTCTCCTTGCACAACCAAAAAAAGGCCAACAACAAATTTAAAAACAAAAAACAACCAGAACTGCCAGAAAATCGAACTGTATGGAAGCCCAACAACCAAGGAGTTAAAGAAGAAACATTCATCCAGACTCATAGGATAGGCAGAGATGGGAACCTGGGGTGGAGAGGACTTGTGTCAAGGCAGTGGCTAGGGGACCAGGTGGTCCCCATTTGCATGCAGATAAACCAGGAGAAACAACTGGGGAGTGAGACAGACTGTGCAACCCAGGGTTCCAGTGCAGGGGGAAAAAAGCCTCAAAACCTCTGACTGTAAAAACCACGGGGGTTGCAGCAGTGGGAGAAACTCCCAGCCTCACAGGAGAGTTTGTTGGAGAGACCCACAGGGTCCTAGAATGCATACAAGACAACCCACTCAGGAATCAGCACCAGAAGGTCGCAATTTCCTTGTGGGCAGCAGGGGAAATGACTGAAAGCTGGCCAAGAGCCAAGTAAACAGCATTGCTCCCTCTGGGACCCCTCCTCCACATACAGCACCACAAGGCAATAACGTGGGTTGCCCTGCTCTGGCAAATACCTAAGGCTCTGATCCTCACAATGTAATAGGCACACCAAGGCAAAAAATATATATGGCCCAAATGAAAGAAGAGATCAAAGCTCCAAAAATAGAACTAAGGGATGAAGAGAGCCAACCTAACAGACACAGAGTTCAAAACACCGGTAATCTGGATGCTCACAGGGATGGTTGAGAATGATCGCAAAATGGAGGAAAATGTGAAGGCTATGCAGAGTGAAATAAAGCAAAATATACAGGGAACCGACAGTGAAAGAGAAGGAAACTGGGACTCAAATCAATGATTTGGAGCAGAAGGAAGAAAAAAACATTCAACCAGAACAGAAGGAAGAAACAAGAATTCAAAAAAGGGAGGAGAGACTTAGGAACCTCTGGGACAACTTTAAATGCTCCAACATCCAAATCACAGGTGCTAGAAGTAGAAGAGGAAGAACAAGAAATTAAAAACTGATTTGAAAAAATAATGGAGAGCTTCCCCAATCTGGCAAAGGAAATAGACTTCCAGGAAGTACAGGAAGCTCAGAGAGTCCCAAAGGAGTTGGACCCAAGGAAGCACAAACCAAGGCGTACCATAATTACATTACCGAAGATGAAAGATAAGGAGAGAATCTTCAAAGCCGCAAGAGAAAAGGAGACAGTTACCTACAAAGGAGTTCCCATAAGACTATCAGCTAAGTTCTCAAAAGAAACCTTACAGGCAAGAAGGGGCTAGAAAGAAGTATTCAGAGTCATGAAAGCCAAGGATCTATATCCAAGATTACTCTACCCGGCAAAGCTATCATTTAGAATGGAAGGGCAGATAAAGTGCTTCCCAGGTAAGTTCAAGTTAAAGGAGTTCATCATCACCAAGCCCTTATTATATGAAATGTTAAAGGGACTTATCTAAGAAAAAGAAGAAGAGCAAAACTATAAATAGTAAAATGACAACAAACACAACTATCAACAACTGAACCTAAAAACAAACAAACAAACAAACAAACAAAAACTAAGCAAACAACTAGAACAGGAACAGAATCACAGAAATGGAGATCACATGGAGAGTTATCAGTGGGGAAGGGGAGAATGGGGGAAAAGGTACAGGGAATGAGCAGCATAAGTGGTAGGTGCGAAATAGACAGGGGAGGTTAAGAATAGTATAGGAAATGGAGAAGCCTAAGAACTTATATGTATGATCCATGGACATGAACTAAGTGGGGAAATGCTGGTGGGAGGGGGTGTGAAGGGGAGAGGGGAATAAAGAGAAGAAAAAAATGGGACAACTGTAAAAGTATAATCAATAAAATATACTTTAAAATAAATTAATAAAACAGAGTTACAGCAACAAACCAACAAAGATATGAAGGGGAATAATATTCAATTAATTCAAAGGAAGACATGAAAATAGGAAAATAGAAAACAGAGACCAGATGAAAAAACAAAGAATAAGACGGTAGATTTATACCAAACATATTAATACTTACATTAAATGTAAATGGTCTAAATACCTCAATTAAAAGGTATATAAGGGATAAAAAAGCAAGATCCAGCTATACACTGCCAAAAGAGACACACTTTAAATATAAAGACAGTAACAGACTAAAAGCAAAGAAATGAAAAATGATATACCAAGCTAACTTCATTCAAAAGAAAGCTGGAGGGGTTATATTATGTCAGACAAAAAAAAAATTCAGAATGAAAAATATTACCAAGGGTTTTATAATGGTAAGTTAATTTATGGAGAGGAGACAACAATTTTAAACATTTATGCTTGCAAAAACAGATCTTCAAAATACATAAAGCCAAAACCAATAACACTAAAAGGAAAAATAAATCCATAACTGTGGTCAGGGATTTAGAGAAATGCAATTGCAACTACAATGGGCTACCACTTCACACCTATTACAATGCTTAAATGATAAAGAAGACCATCCTGAAGATGGGTTGGCGAAGTGGAGGAGGAACTAGAACTCTCATACTCTGCTGCTGGGAATGTAGAATGGTACAACCACTTTGGAAAACAGTTTGGCAGTTCCTCAAAAAATTAAACATGACTTGACTTTGTACTCCTAGCTATTTACTTAAGAGAAACAAAAGCATGTATCTATACAAAGGCTTGTACAAAAATGTTCACAGCAGCTTTATCTGTAAAAGCCAAAACCTGAAAACAACCCAATATCTATCAATAGGTTAATGAATACACCAACTATGGTATATACATGCAACAGATACTAATCAGCAATGAAAAGAAATGAACTATTGATACATGCCAGAATATGGATGAATCTCAAAATAATCATGCTAACTGAAAAACAAACAAAAAAGATGATATACTGTATGATTCCATTTATCTCACAGGGCCAGAAAGCAGACCAGCGGATGTCCAGGGATGGAGGTGGAGGCGAGCAGGGAGGGGCCAGTGAGAGGAAATACAAGCTGCTGGAGGACACTTTTGAGAGTTACAGTTTGGTTTATTATCTTGATTGTGATGGCCTCACAATTACATGCTTACGTCAAAACTTATCAAATGGTACACATTATATATAATGTATCATACATCAATAAATCTGTTTTTAAAATGAAAGGAATCACTGGTCTATGTCAAGGCCAGCCAAAGGTGGCTTGAAAGGGCTCACAATGCATAACTGCTTTGTCTGCAGAGTGGCACTGATCCAGTGGCTCCACAGTGCTCCTGGCCTCTCCCACTGTCCTCTTCCAGGGCCTGAGAAAGTATTTGTTCTAAACACCATTTTTCTTCCTGTGAGGTTACTTGCGCTTCTGTTCCTCTCATGTGAGGAGCATGGTGGGAGGAAGCACATCTTATCTACCACCATCTTTATAGGGCAATTTTCTCTGCCAACACCTAACACTGACAGACACTGGGGGAAGAAGGACCATCTACAGCTTTAAAAGGTTACCAAGGCCTAGGTGACACTGTGTGATTATGTAAGGGCTTTTTCACTATGTAATCATTTAGGAAGTATCCATGTTGGGAAGAAAAAAATCTTTTTAAAAATATCAACAATATAACGCATAATTCCATTAATTTTTACCAATCTACTTCCAAACAAGAAGAGAAACAGTGTATAAATTAAGAAAATAGAATAAAATTATAGATGTCTTTGCTCTAAAATAGGACCTAACTTCTGTGCTTTCCTCTGTGTAAAGCCTGGAAAATTCATTGTATACCAGGCACACATAGGAGGCGATACTTGGTGCACCTCCAGGTGATGAGATACAATTTGTAACAGTGGAAAATTGTGACAAACTCACAACTATCAACAACTGAATCTAAAAAAAAAAAAGAAAGAAAAAACTATGCAAACAACTAGAACAGGCACAGAAGCACAGAATTGAAGATCACATGGAGCTGATTTTGAGAAATCAGTTGATAGTCTTACGTTAAAATTTGTAACAGTCGAAAATTGTAGTGGGGAATTGTTACCCACCCCACCATTCTTTTGACATTGTTTCTGCAAGTGCTGACTCTGACTACTATGTAGCTTGTAGATGAACAAGTTTGTATAAGAATCCTAGGAACTAATTTCCAAAGATACAGACTCCGACCTTCAGACATCCCAGCTTGAGGAGATTTGCTGACCTTCAGCCGTGGTGCCACAATGACGTGGAGCCAGGATGACGCACACTGGACCGTCACTTGCCTTATCAGAGTGGACTGTGCTCATCTGCCTGTAGAGAACTTTTCAACCCTTTCCCTTGATCTCTTTGTTCTGTTCCCCTCTCTCTCCCCTTATAAAAACCTCTGCTTCCACTGAGATGGGGATATGGCCTTTAAGACATGAATCCCCCATCTTCCAGGTGGCTGGCACCTAAAAATAAACCACTTTTCTTTACATCAGCACCTGCCCTTCAAGTACAGGCATTCGTCACAGCAGGCAGCCGGACCCGTTTTTGGTTACAAGTTGTCAAAATACCACTTATATATTAGCCAGAGGAAAATGAGGCCCGACTGTCAAATTACAGACTGAGAAGCTGATCATTTCGGGGATTCAGAATTCCACGGACTGCCCACAGCACCACCACTTAGCCTTGACTATCCACAAATTTTTTACTTTTAAAACTAATAGCACTTAGATTTTGATGTGGGACACAGTAATCTCAAATATGTTCCATGTGTTTTCAAAAACTAGAAATCTATCTAAATGATAATGAGACAGGATAGCAAGAAGCTAGGAAAATTCCTTAGCATGTGGAATAGGGAAACTGAGACAGGTAGCTGAACAAGCTGGCCAAGCCATTTACAGCCAGGTGCAGAAGGTCACCAGGGCAGAAGTCCTAAATGTCTGGCAGGGGCCCAAACTGGGAAAACAAGAACCTCAGCCCCAGGGTAGCCTCTCCTCCCCTGGACTTTCCTCCCTGGAGATACCATCTAAGCCTCGGTTATATTTCAGGCCCAGGCCCAGGCCCAGAAAAGCACCAAAACCAGGTGAGTGATACCAGAACCAACTGCAATGACTAAAGTCCCCCTGCTCTGCCCCTGACCAATCAGTGGAGACTATGACCCTGAAAGGACACACCTGGAGAACTGATGAGTATTCTGAGGAAACCCTCCCCTGCAACCTCCCCTAAGGTTTCTGCCTGCAAGAAAGAGGTAAAAGTCTCAAGACAAAGGACCCAGCATGCACTCTCCCTCTGGGGAGCAGCCCTTGCCATTCCCTTTCCCATCTTCTTCCCCCACTTCCTTCCCCACAGGAACATGTCTCCTAAACTCTGAGGCAATGGGCAGCTGGCAGCTTGTCCCAGGCTGATCCCCTGAATCTGTCCCCGAAGCCCCCTCTTCTTTGACTTCCCAGTGAGCTAAGGCAGGTCAGCCCAGGCTCTCCTGTTGCTTCTTCTATGTGAAGCCCTTCCTTGTTTCATCGTCCCCAGCTTTAATAAACATATCCTCATGGTCACCTGGACTTGTGTTGAGAAGTCTTCCCTACATGAAGTCAATAACCCACACACTTCAGCTGGCCCTAGGCAGGCCCACTCAGGGCCAGGCCTCTGTCTGGTGACAATACCAAGATGACGATGGTGTATTTGGATAGTGTCATTCATCTCCTGGTGGTAGGAAAGAAACACCTGACAGATGTTTGTAAAGGAAAGTGCTACCCCATGCATCTATGGACTCTCCCTGATATGAGGAACACGACAGAAAGAGGATTCACTTTATCTGAACTGATACACTAGATATCCATTCACAGGCTCAATTTACTTGAAATCTGAAAAGGATAAATTCTTTATTGTCACTATATAATGTATTCAATCACATTTCCATTTCTGAGAGCAGATGAAAAGTGGGATGCCTGGGATCCTAAATTAATTCCTTTTATTTCTTTTCAAGACACAGCTTCTGTGCTGTAGAAAGGTATGGCTTCTCCCTTCTCATTTCTTCTTCGTAAGTCAGACTCCCTGTCCTAATCATCTCTAGCTAAAAGGTTTCAAAGAAACTGAGGTTTGGCGTTCCTTTTGCAAAATGCCTACTGCTTCACTCCCTAAATTCTCATATTTACTTTGGAGTTTTAAAAAAAGCAAGTAAAGTTAGTATATCCAAGGATAACTTCATGTATCTACCACTGTGTCTGATTCTGACTGCTAATCCAGTATGTTCATTAAAGTAGTCAGAACTCTTTGATTACAAGTGACAGAAATCCAACCCAATTAGCTTATGCAAAAAGGGGAAAATAATACAATGGCAGGAAGGAAATGTTAGCAAGCTTCTCTCTCTCCTCTTCTATCCTTTTCCTCTCTCTTCCTGTCTCTCTTCTGTCTCCCCCCACCTTCTTTCTCCCACTCTCTCCCCTCATCGGTCGCCACCCTCTCTTCCCCCCTTCTTTATGCATGTGTTACTCATCTCTGCTTTTCTCTGTGTTTTGGCCTGTTTTTCCCAATTATATTTAGAGTGTTTTTCTATAAGCCTATGAATATACCCCTAAGAAACTTGACTTACTTTCTTCCAACTAATGGTCAAAAAGCAAGAAAGCTTCCTGCGCACCCTCAATGCAAGAGATGCTCAGAAAGGACTCTGATTCCATCTCCCAAGACTGAGGTATTATAATTTTCAGCAACCAACAAAATCACATAATTTGGCTGAGGAAGGAATGATTTTTAAAAAGGAGAAGAAGGAAGAAGGAGGAAGAGGAGAAGGCGAAGAGAGTCGGTAGGAGGTTAGGACATATAAAACCACTCAATGAATAGTTGGAAATTGGGAAACCAGCCTACTGCAGGCATCCTTCTTACATTTCAGATTACCTATGCAACTTAGAGATGTTTTCAACCACCACAACAGGTGACTCTGAAATGTGAGAATGCTGTCACCAAGTAATGGTGGGTGTCTTAATTGCATCATCCAAAGGAAGAAGTATGAGCAGTTTCATTTGAACTACAGCTCGGAATTTTCTAACTTTTGAGTTAAAAACTTAAAACTACCAAGAATTAGGATATAGGTAACAGGTACCCCCACATAAAAGTGCTCCCTCACTACTTCTTGACTGTTAGAATTCTGAGATTTCAGCCCTCTTCCACTTTACAACTTTAAAGAGTAAAATAGCTTCTCTTCTATTTGTCTTTAAGTTTCAAAACTTTTGTGCATGTGTTACTCATCTCTGCTTTTCTCTGTGTTTTAGCCTATTCTTCCCAATTGCCTACAGAGTGTTTTTCTACGAGCCTGTGAGTACAGCCATAAGACACTCCAGACTTACAGTGAAGTTTGAATGGCAATTTTCCAAAGTGCGCTTTCGACTAGAGCACAAATCTATAAAATGTTTTCACAATAGTGGATTAGGGTTTTGTCCTCTGTCTCTCTCATGGGAGGAATGCTGTCAGGGCAAAAAAGGAAGATGTGCTTTGTATTTGAAAAAATGTATGAGAAACCCCAACTCAGCAAAGGTCACTTTAAGCACTGTAGCTCTCTAAAGAGTCCTTCATCCTCTTTGGTGAGACCCTCCTTCCCCAGGGAATATATCCAGTAGATTCTGTCCCCTGCTCATCACAAAAATGGAAACGAGTGATGTTCCCCAATCTAGACACCCTAGATATCTTGTCATCTTCCATGAGTTATGTCAACAGAAAGGAGCTAAAGTCATTCCCTTCAAAAACCCTTGTTATCTCTCCCAGTACAAATTGTTGTAGCAATGTTCATTCTTTATGTAAACAATGTGTATCTTGTGAACAACTGAATACAGAAAATAGAAGAAAACACTTCTAGAGATAACATCAGCTTTCTTCATTTGGCACTATATTGTAAGCATTTTTCATTTAGCTAAATCTTTGAAAACATGGTTATATTGGCTGCAAACCACATTTCAGTCATATTAATGTGACATTATTTAATAACTCTCTAGTGTTTGTTTCAATATCTTTTCTCTTATAAATATGACTATTAAATATCCATATCCATAAATATTTTTCTAGAGTAAAATTAATCCCTAGAAATGGAATTACTGGATCAAAGGAGATAAATCATTTAAAAGCTCTTGATATATATTGCCAAATTCCTTCTCAGCAGATGTGCATTAATTTTCACTTTTACTAGCAGAATCTGAGAGAGATCTTTTCCTCTCATCTTTACCATCAACACTAGTTTATCACGTGAACTATTATCTTAAACAAAATTAAGCAAGGTTTTCAAAGTAGAAATTTGAAATGGGTTTTTGTTTTACTTACCAGCTGACTTAACTCTCCCAAAGACTAGCATTCCAGTAGCTGATGCTTATTTTAAATGCAGACCTTCTCATCAATGACCTAAAGATTTATCAAAACAGGGACAGTTAAATTAGGGTACATCCATACTATGGGATCATACATATGCAATAAAAAGATTGAGGGATATGCATGTTTCTTTTTTTTTTTAAAAAAAGCTATGTATTATCCCCGGGCTGGTGTGGCTCAGTGGGTTGGGCGCCGACCTGCAAACCAGAACATCACTGATTTAATTCTCGGTCGGGGCACATGCCTGGGTTGCAGGCCAGGTCCCCGGTGGGAGAGGCACCCAAGCGATGTTTCTCTCTCACAGTGATGTTCCTCTCCCTCCCTGTCTCCCTTTCTTCCCCTCTCTCTAAAAATAAATAAGATTTTTTAACTATGTATTTCTATATGTAACACCATACATATGTTATATTGTACATATATAGTACTATACTTGTATATATAGTGTATATGTATGATTAAATATTTATAGAAATATAAAAGATCTGAAGAGATCAACACCAAACTACCATGAACAGCCTTAGCCTAGAAAGAGTGGACTTTTTAATGGGGAGTGAGGGGGATTCTAGAGATGGAAACTTCAACTTGGACTTTATTATGATGAGCACACAGTACTTTTGAAATCATGCCTTAGTGAGAATAGATACAACACTTTTAGATTAATAGATATTTCATCACTTATTAAAGATATTTTATTTTACAGATTTTAAAGCCATGAAACTTCTCATGCTATCGAGCCCCTGAAGAGATTGTGTTTGCATGCCAAAGCACTGGATTCAGGAGGAAACCCCTTCAGGTGAGATGGGAGATAGCTGCCCCCTGCCCCTTTGTATGTCGAGAAAAATCATTGTCCTCATTCCTTGCCTATGGAGTACTTGCTCTTCCACAGAAGAGTTGACATGGTTCTCACCCCATCATCCCAGGGCCAGGACTGAGGCAAAGCGGAGACCAGCGCACGTGTCTACTTGAGGTATTTAATAAGGAATGTATGTCTGATTCAGAACAGTCGTGTACATTCAACCTAAAATTAGCATTGGATATTAAAAATCTAACGAGGCCCATAAGAACTTAAGTGTGGCCATTATTTGTCTTCACTTTTGTATCTTGCTATTTTTGTCTCACCCTCGTGGATGTCAACTCTCAGTACATTTATCTCCCCAACTCCCATGATCCCTCTCCACCCACCCCCCCATCACCCATTTCTCTCTCCAGAAACCACATCTAGGTTTTGCTTGTCCTGATTGTGATGTATTGGTGCTCATTAAAATGACATTGTTTTCCTGAGGACATTTCTTTTCCATAGAGATGCAGAACTGTTATATGAAGTCCAGTTACAGACAATTAGGACAGTGAGTCAGCTAACCTGTAAAAGCCATGAAGGAGACACGATGAGTCATAAATCTTCGAATCACACATCTCCTTGGCCATCTTGTACCAGTGAAAAAATGCAGAAGGCAGCAAATGAGCAAGTAGGAGATAGAGGTTAATGAGCTGTGGCTGCACTGTTCGTGCAGATCATTCTCCTACTTAATACATTCATGGGAATTCTCACATCTGCTGAACGTATTCATAAATCTCCCAGTATTAACTTAAAATATTCATGAAACTTGTTCATTTTCAGTCCCTCAGTGATCACAAAAGTTATCACAAATAGATAATATGGGAAAGGTAATCTGAGGCTAGAGCGTTTGCCTCTCTCACTAGTGCGAGCATCTGGGCCGGGGCAGAGTCTGTATCTAATGAATTTTTACTTCTCCAAACATCTAATACCATACTTCATGCACCATAAACTTTTACAAGATTACATATTTGTTGAATTAAATTATTTCTACAGGGAAAAAACTGTGACCAATTCAGGATGAACTGAATTGTGCTAATGAAAAAATTACTCTCTCTGCAAAATACAAGTTGTCACACTGTTGGTAAGTATATAGGGAAATAACAACAAATACATAGTTAGTGGCTGTATAAATGCATTCACCCTCTTTGGAGAACAATTTGAGAATATTATCAAAGTTTTATGGTACACACGTTTTGAACCAGCAATTTGGCTTTCTGAAAATTCGTCCTACAAATAAATTTATGCGTATGCAAAACAATTGTGCACAGATGTTTGTTGTATCCTTTTTAAAAGCAAAGGAAAATAACGTCTGTCTATTAATAAGGGATCAATTAAGTAAATGATATTATTTTCATTTATCTGGAACATAATACAGCCATTACTATGTCCTAGACATGAACCAAAATGTAGTAGATGTGTATGTGCTGACCTGGAAAGGTATTCAAGACAATTGTTACTTGAGGGGGAAAAAAATCTGTGAAGATATAGAACAGTATGTTTAGAATAATGTGTATCTAATTGTAGAAAAGTAAACACAGAGACAGCATGAAAATTTCTTGAAAGAATACACAAAAGACAGTTGACAGTATTTTAAGTATACAGATGGCAAAGACCAACTTTTCATTCTTCACTCACTGTTTAAATTCTTATTCTTTGTATTGTTGTTCATAATTAAAAAGAACAGAGCAATAAAGTTGATAAAGAATCGCAAAGGTAAAGAACATTAGTGACCTTTAGCTCAAAAGGAGAAGTGACAAGTAAGTTGCTGGAGGGCCCACAGCTCTTTGGTGGTAGAACTGAAGCCTACTGATCAGAGGACCCGTCCTCTGGCTCCTTGCTAGATCCTGACTCAAGTTCAATATGCCTATTAGCTACCATTTACTGTACCTACTTGGTGCTATGAGCAAGGCATTATACTCTGTACTTTATAGAGAGGAGCTCCAGTTCTTACAAGAACCCTGCAAAGCAGGGGTTGAAAGTGTTGCAATTATGTATGGTAAATGATCTGGGGTACTAGGTGCAACACATACGTTATCTCTGCCATCTCTATTACCTTACAAAGGTAGGTATTATGTCTGCTTTATAGACATGGAAGCTTCACACCCTGCTCCACATACTACATACATCTGGTAGTGGTGAACCTGGGATTCCAAGTCAAGTTTGCCCAACACCCAAGTCCCTCTTCTTGGTACTACTTCATACTCTATATCTTGAGACTATAAACACTGTGAGAGGACACTTGATTTAAAATTTTGCTTAATTGTTATAATAACTTGCTAGTTGGCTATGGCCAGAAAACCAGTAGTGCTGTTTCTCTATGTATTGACATCCCTTTCCAAAATTATACATGTCATTGCCCAATCTTATCATCTACACATTCTATTCTGTGTGATTCCTGAGCCAAAATTGTGTGTCACCAGCATTGCTTGCCAACATATAAGCCCTTGTTTGCTGTAGAAAAATAAATTCTAAAAGCACTTCAGATTCTAAACCCAGTTCCACCTGCCCGTAGCTACTTCTCTTTTGGAAAAGATTACAAAAGCACAAAGGAAAAGACTTAGTGCTACAAAATAATTACTGTTTATCTGCCACAATAATTACTATATTCAGCAATTTACAATTACAATTCATTTATAATTGGGGTCCACATAGCTTCATATAGCTCCCAGTGATAATTATTTTAGTTTCAAAACTTAAAATTCCACTCAATTGTGTTCATCATTAACATTATGAAAATACATGGCTCCAACTACACGTACTAAGTGCCAGTGAGCTAAGGTTTCAGCTTCTTGAACTGGCATTTTTCTGTTTTCCATCTTCAGGCCTGGAATCATGCTGTATTAAAATGATAAAAAATATTTCTAGACATGGTTTAATTTCTGTTTTGCCTAGCTTAAATCTTAAGTAGCAATAAAAATAATGAATTCCTCATGAAAGTTGCACAATATCAATAGTTTAACAGTTATATTGAGACATAATTAACATAAATAAGCAAGATGTATTTAGAGTAAAATTTAATAAATGTGTCATGTATAACTGTGAAATCATCATGACAATCAAAATAATAAACATATCCATTACCTCCCACAAACTCATTGACCAACTTTGTAATCTCCGTCCTCCCATCCCTGGCAGCCACTGTCAGTTTTCTGTCACTCTAGATTAGTTTTCATTATCTAAAATTTTACATAAATAAAATCATGCTTTATGTACTCTTTTTGCTGACTTCTTTCACTCAAAATTATCTTTGAGATTCATTCATGCTGCTGTGTGCATAAATAATACAAATAAAGTTACTCTGAATATTTATGTACAAATCTGTATGGATGCATGCTTTTATTTCTCTTAAGTGGAATAACTGGATTCACATATAAGTTTTTAGAAATTGCCAAATGGTTTTTCAAGCCAGTTAAACATTTTACATCACCACCAGCAATGTATGAGAGTTAGAGTTCCTTCACATACTTGCCAATACTTGATGTGGCCAATCTTTTTAGTTTTAACTATTCTAATGGATATAGTGTCATCTCTTCATAGTTTTGATTTGCCTTTCCATAAGTACCAATAGCATTGATGACTTTTCACATGTTTATTTAGCACCTGTTTATCTTCTTCAGGAAAGTGTTTGCTCAAAGCTATTATGCATTTTTGATGGGGCCACTTGTTTTCTCATTATTGAGTTTTAAATGTGCTTTACATAATCTGAATAAAAATTCTTTATCAGATATGTGTTTTGCAAATATCTTTCCCATTTTGTGTCTGTCTTTTCATTCTCCTAACAGCAGAAGTTATTAAATTGATAAAGAATAATTTACTAATTTTTTATGGATTGTGCTTTTGGTATTATACCTAAGAAATTTTCACCTAATCCAAGGTTATAAAAATTTTCATCTAAAGTTTTATAGCTCTAGGTTTTATGTGAACAATGCACTTTGGATCAATTTTGGTATATGGCATGATGTAAAAACTGAAGTTCATTCTTTTGTATCTTGATATGCAACTATTTCAGCACTATTTGTTGAAAGACCATCCTTTCTCCACTTCATTACTGTTGCACATTTTTTCAAAAATCAATTGTCCATATAAGCAAATCTGTTTCTGAACTCATTACTCTGTTTTATTGATCTATTGTCTGTCTAAGCTTTTTGCTCTCTATTATCATTTCCCTCCCTTTTACTTCCAATCAATTTGTGTCTCTTGACATTTCTTTTAGACAACATATAGCTTGGTCTTGTTTTTGTAAACAATAGACAATGTCTGCCTCTTATTTGATATATT
>PVJD01015191.1:0-25941 GCA_004026545.1 Mormoops blainvillei | reverse complement strand
TCTGGTGCCAGCCCCATCTCCACTTGGAACCTCACTCTCTGCCTGTAGAATCCCTTATTTTCTCCCAACCACCTTCCTTTCCACAATCCTCAGCAGCTACTCACAACTTCCATCAGCCTCCTGGAGCCCAGCTCCAGCCAATCTCTCCCAGTGGGTGCCTTTGCCACCCACATCATCAAGAACCTTCAGACCAGCCCTGGACAGGTGACTCAGTTGGTTGGGGTGTTGTCCTGTACACCAAAAGCTCGCTGGTTTGATCCCTGGTCAGGAAACATACCTAGGTTGTGGGGTTCATCCCTGGTCAGGGTGCATACGGAGGCAACCGATCGGTGTTTCTCTCTCACATGGATATTTCTCTCCATCTCTCTCTCTCTCTCTACCTTTCTCTCTCTCTCCCTCTCTCTCTCTCTGTCTCTCTCATCAATTAACATATCCTTGGGTGAGGATTAAAAAAATAGAACCTTCAGGCCAGTCAGGTGAGAGCTCCCTGGACGTTGTGCCCTTCCTCACTCAAAGCCCTCAGCAGTCGTAGTTCCAGCTCCGTGCTGGGTAGGCCTCTCCTCTTGTGCCTCGGGCACTGACCAGGTGCTGCCTCCCAGGTGTCTGCTTCAGTTTTGCTCTCACTCAGACCCTCGGTGCCCTCCTGCTGAAACACTCGCCCCTTCTGCCCTCTCACATGCCAGTTTTCTTCCCATCATCCTGGCCATTTGTCCCATCTCTCTTGGGCTCCACAGCCCTCATCTCCCTTACATGATCTCACTGGATGACCTCAGCTGTTCTCTTGGGTGATGACTGTGACATCAGTGTCTCCTTGGGTGGGGGGCATGCCCACAGCTCCAACTGCCAGCTGGCCATTGCCACCTGGATGCCCATGGCTCTTCAGATGAACTGTGTCCCACAGGGAACTCGCTGTCTCCCCTCCAGTCAACCAAATCCTAACCTTGGGGGGCCACACTCAGGTCCGCTCTCTCTCCAACACCCCTTCACATTGCCAGTCTCTGCTGGGTTTACCAGCTAAAGAACCTGCGAGTTTAACTCCTGTGCCATGCCAGGCCCTGCCCCCTCCTCACTGTCCGAAGCCTCCCATCTTAGCCCTGCCACCCATCCCCCACACGGTGGACACAGTGATTGTCCTAAAGCAGAGGCCATTAGACATTCTCCTCCTCCACACCCTCCAATGGTTCTGAGTGGCCTTGAGAACAAAATCCAAGAGCTGTAGCCAGCTCGCATGGCCCTGTGTGACCAGCTCCTGTCTCTTCTCTGATCCTTCTCCCAGGTTACTACTCCAGCCCCAGATTGCTATCGGTGGCTGCCAGAATGTACCAGGATTATCTCGTGCTCCTTTGCCTTATTCTAAGTAAGCTCACATTGTGAGGTTCCAGGTAGACATATGTTTTGTGGGGCTACTCTTTAGCCCACTACAGCCCGCTCTCTGCCCCCAGTTCACATCCAGCACATGTGTAAAATACATCCCTACTATCACCATCCCCCAAAGTCTTCACTTGCCATGCTTGTTACCTCTAACCACCACAGCCCCCTGTCTGCCTGGCATATCGCTTTATTCCCTTTCCTGGGACCACCTGGCACAGGTTGGCCAGGGAGTCACCTCTTTGAGTTGACAAGAACATTTGGAGGAGAGGGAGTGTGTCATGTTGGCATTTGTCTCCAGCACTTTGCACCCAACCTGGCTCTGGGATGTGGCTCAAGCCATGTGTGTAGACCCAGGAACAAATGAATCCAAAAGTTTGGCTTGAATTACAACAGGATCACCAGACCCTCCTGATTAAGGAGGAGGAAAGCAAAGCTGGCAGCTGAGGAAGGGACAGGGAGATGTGGAGCCGCTGCTGGCCGGCTCCATTCGAGCTGCTGGGGACCCAGAGGACAGGGCTTTGGTCTTTTTGCCTCCCTTTGAGAGTCACATCTCTGGCTTGCTTCGAATGAAAGCACATTCAAAAGAGCCACTGTGATCACCTTTTTTCACCTGGCCTGGTAACGTCATCAGCCCCCAGACTGTCCTGACATTGGGCACCCTACACGCCTGCGTTTTGAACCAGGGCGGAGGCTGGTGGAGCAGCGGGCTCTGCTGAACTGCCATCCACGTGATCACTGGCACAGGCCAGGATGGTGGCATGGGGCGCGACCACACAGGGAGGCCCCTTCTCCACGTTGGACCAGCCCTGTTGAAAGTGCTCAGAGCTCTCCATGCCCAGCGTGGGGAATGGCCTCCCTCCCGGGTCGAATTCGGGACCCCACCTGCCACACCAGGTCCTGGGGATCTTCCCTGCTACCGCCCGCCACGGGCCTCTGCTCCATTCTTCCTGGGAGAACCTGGGGTGAAATGTCCTGCCTTGGCTTGGAGCCCTGGGCCCGGGAGGGACGCAGGCGGCCCAGGGCCAGGCAGTCTGGGCTCCTCAGGCTGCTGGGGCCCCTGAGCCCTGCCCTGTGAGGGGGCGGCCCCTGCCGTCAGAGGGAGGCTCCCACGCGATGTGGCCCAGCACCTGTGGTAGGACAAGGGTGGCAGTGTCAGGGCTCTTGGTCCTCCCTCCTCAGGGCCAGAGGCAGCACACTCATGAAGGTTGGTACCAGGAACCCCTTCCCCAGTTTCCAGACAGTGTCAGGTTAGCTCCCAGAGGAGGATCGCAAGGATGAGCTTGGGGGCAGAGCTCCCTGGCTGTACAGCCCAGGTCTACTTCCCCCATCTTCTCCCTCTCCATCAACCACCCCTTTCCCAGCACCTGGCTTCAGTGGGCACCTGGTCATGAGCAGAGGGTTCAAAGACCACAGGAGGTCACACTGAGGGTGGAGCTCGAAACCTATGTTGTTGTCACTGAGGTGTCCTGATGTGAGAAAAGCCCTCCTGCCTGTGCATGATCCCTCCACTCCCTCTTGGAACCCCTGGGCCTGGTCCTTACCCTCACCAGGCTGCTGCTTGGCTTGGGGCCCTGGCACAAAGGGTATCCCTGCCTTCGGAGCCCTGCCCTCCCCCCCTTGGCCCCACAGCTCAGAGCACATGCCTCAGGTGTCAACCTGCTCTTCTCCCATGCGTTGTAGGGTTTCCCTGCTGTCTCCTTTCGTGCCCGGCCAGCTGGCGAGCCCAGGGACACTGTGGGTGCCTCTGTGCTCCAGGGCACCTGGCATTGGGCTTGGGCACCACAGGTACTCCACAAACGTCTCCTGAATGGGTGATGTTGAGTTGGGACAGCTCATAGATCTGCACAGCACCCTACAGTATGCCTGTCCCTGAGCTAGCCTACTGTGGTACAGAGAGGTCCGGGACCCCGGACTGCCACTGGGAGATGCCCCTGTATGGGACTAATGGCACATTCCACTATCCCGGCACTGGCCCAGAGCTATCTGGCCACCTGGTCGGCTCCTGTGGCTCCTGCCACTTGCCAGGCCCCTCCCCTGCTTTGGGGCTGCCTTTCTCCTCTTTCCTCATTCTTGGCACATGTAATGCAGCCTCCTCATTCCTGTGGTCCTGTCCTGCCTCCAGGTGATGATTCTGAATTCCTGGGTTGGCGCCCAGATAGCTGCCTTTGAGCCCTTCCTCCATTGTCTGGTGTGTTCCAGAGCCTGCAGGCATTGTCGGATGGCCTTGATGCCCCGCAGGCCCCAGGCGTCCCTGAGCCTTCTCTCCTGCTGTCCCTGACTTGCCTACAACGTCCTGATTCCACACCAGGCAGTTGGCTGGGGCCCATGGCTGCTCTTGTCCTCACCTTTGTTTCTGCTCAGAGGGCTGAGTGTGTGCTTTCCAAGGCTGGGGCTGTTCCCTGCTCATCCCTGAGATGCTTGCTGGGCATATACTGAGAAAGAAAGGTAGACAGGGAAGGGAGAGAAATAAGCTGCTATGTTATCCCACTGGTGGTCCCCGGACCAACTCTGCTGCAGGTTCTGTGACCAGTCAACCACAGGCCTTGGTTACTGCAGAAACTGAAATTTCCTGCGAATGCTTGTCATGTGGGAATAAGAGGACAAACAGAGCGCACCTCTGCCAAAGACAAGGGACAGAGCGTCCATGTGACTATACAGAATTCCACTGGATGGACACAAATATGTGCACTGGGAGCCTGGCTGACTCCCAGGGCTGCAGAGGCCCCAGGGCAGGACAGGCCTGTGCACGCTTGTAGATCTAAGGGGGGAGGCTAGATGCACTTGCTGGCTTGTACTACCAGCACCGCCGTGGCAGCACAGAGTTGGAACCAAGGCGGTCACACAGTGTCTACAATTGGGTGTGCATAGACCTTCACGGGGTGTAACGCGCTGCCCTAGCCGTCCAGGCAGCCTGGCAGGGAGCCGCCTGTGATGGTTGAGACACATGTCCATGTGCTCAAGTGTGTGTGTGTGTGTGTGTGTGTGTGTGTATAATTTAATTGGACCACATGACCTGTAGCCAACAAAAGAGACAACAATAAAAAAGACTCAAATGTTCTGATATAATATTAGCATAGAGGCTTGTTATGGTTTGAATTGCGTCCCTACCCCCATCCCTGCCGAAATCATGCGCTGAAGGCCTAACCTCCTTGTACCTGTGAATGTGACCTTATTTGGATGTAGGATCGCTGCAGATGTAATTAAGATGAGGTCATACTGGAGTGGTATGGGCCTCTAATCTAATCTGACTGGTGTCCTCGTGAAAAGATGAAAAGGAGATGTTTGGACACAGACGCACAGAGGGAGAACAGCATGCGAAGGTGGAAGCAGAGCCGTATAGGCCAAGAATGCCACAGACCACCAACACCCCACCGGAAGCTGGGGGAGACCCCTTCAGCAGACCCTTCCCGTGTGTCTTCAGAAGGAACACTGTCCTGCTGCCAACTTGACCTCAGATTTCCAGGCCCCAGAACTGGGGGACAATACATGCCTCTTGTTCTAAGCCACCTAGTTTGTAATACTTTGTCACAGCAGCCCCAGGAAGCTCGTACAGAGCTTTACTGTTTACTTTCTCATCTGTTGTATTATTTAATGCCAAAATATCTCTATGAGGTAGATACTCTTAGCATTTCACTAAGATTCAGAACATTTGAATGACTAGCTCAGATGACTTTGGTCAGTTTGAAGTAGACCCAAGGTTTCAGTACAACTCTTCTGATTTTAAATCTAGATCCGGCAAAACGTAAGAGCTCTAAAGTTTCCCGGCTTCCTGATTTCAACAGGTTTTAATTTTATTTTAAAGTGTATATTTCTCAAGCTTTGGGCCTGACAAATTGCCCACCCTTATCCTATGCACTGTCCTACTTCTGATAGAATGATTCCTTTCTAGGAAGAGAGACAGTCAATTTTTTCTTTCCTTTCCTTTCCTTTCCTTTCCTCTCCTTTCCTTTCCTTTTCTTTTCTCTTTTTTCTATAAATGTCCCTCCTCGGCACTACTTTAGCTGCATCTCACAAATTTTGTTATGTTGTAGTCTTATTTTCTTTTATTTTCGTGTATTTAAAAATTTTTCTTCAGACTTCTTTGCCCCATGGATAATTTAGAAGTATGCTGTTACCCTGGCTGGTGTGGCTCAGGGGACTGAGTACTGGCCTGCAAACCTAAAGGTCACCAGTTCAACTTCCAGTCAGGGCACATGCCTGGATTGCGGGCCAGGCCCCCAGTTGCGGGCATGTGAGAGGCAACCAATCTACGTATGTCTTGCACTTTGATGTTTCTCTCCCTCTCTTTCTCCCTCCCTTCCCCTCTCTCTAAAAATAAATAAATAAAGTCTTAAAGAAAAGAAGCGCACTGTTTAGCTTCCTAGTGTCTGGAGATTTTTCTGGTGTTTTGTTACTGAGTTCTAGTTTGATTCTACTGTGGCAGGGGAACACACTCTGATGATTCCAGTTGTTTTCAATGTGTTGAGGCTTGTTTTATGGCCTGGGATGTGGTCTATATTGGCTTGTGTAGCATCGGAACTTGTAAACAATAGGTATCTTCCATTGTTGAGTAGATTGTCCTATAAATATCCATTAGATCTTGTTGATAGTGTTGTTGAGTTTTTCTATATCTTTGCTGATTTTCTCTCTGTGTAGTTGTTTTGTCAGTTACCGAGGGTGGAGTGTTGAAGTCTCCAACTACTATAATTGTAGATTTGGAATTTTTTCTCCTTTCAGTTCTACCAGTTTTTGATTCACATATTTTGCATCTCCATTGGGTAAATGCACAGTAGGAGTGTTATGTCTTCTTCGAGGAATGACCTTTATCATGATATTTTCGTTGTTGTTGAAATGGAATTACTGATTTTTATGTAGATGAATTTTCTTCTTACCAGTTATAGTTTTCATGATGTAGGGACCAGCAGAAGAAGAGGGTCTTGGAGGGAAAGGGAACTCAACTCAGAAGAGATGGTTTTTGCTTTCTTTGGCTATTCTAGACACAGGTTAGGGAAAAAGAAGGGCCCGCACTCTCCTCTGCCCCTCCCCATGGCAAAGGGAGAAAGCCACCAGTGACCATTCCCACCTGCTTGGGAACTCCAACATAAGAGAGGCATGGACGGGGCCGGAGGTTTTGATAGGAAGCTTAGAGTTCCATGAAGAAGCATTTGCTTATTCCACCTCCATGGCAGAGCTATATTTAACAAGCAACAACTGTTCATAGTTGACAACGAAACAAGGTCCTTAGTTTATTCTTACTTGATGGCATTTCTTTCAACCCTGCTCTAAATGACAGCTTTTTAAAAATATATATACATTGCAACGTAGCAATTGATGATTAGTTATGTTAACTAAGAGCTTACCTTTAGGGAAGAAGCATAATACAGTTGGCATCCAACACATGCCGGTGGAATGAATGAATTAACGGACTCGATTGGTTTCCAAGGATAATCTAGGTCTGGGGGTTATTACTGACACGGTACCTGAGGACCTGGGAGGAATAGAACTGCTTTCAACAAGTGTTCCACAAAACCCACAGATAAGGAGACCCGGAAAAGCTCCGCAGACAGTGGGCCCTGGAACTGAGTGTTGAAATAGTTTACCAGGTGGAGCAGGGAAGAAAGCAATATCAGAGCAGGGGAACAGCATGGGTAAGAGCATGGAGGCGTGAGGGTGCTTAGTCTGTTCAGGGACTTTCCCTGTGGCAGGTATGCATGTGTGTGTATTTGGGGTAAAAATGAGGCTGGAAGCATAGGAGAGCTAGACATACATGGCCATACAGTTGTTACGTCAGAGGAGATCACTTTGGGGAGGGGGACAATAGAGGCTGTCTCCTTGGTTCAAGAGCCTTAAGATGCTTCTTGAATACCAGCTTGTCTGTATCGGAAACACACACACACACACACACACACACACACACACACACACACAGAGCTCTTTGCCCCTGCAGGCCGGTCAAGTAGAAAACAGACGCGTTTGTCCTTGGAGGTGCCCCTCAGCGCTGCCTCTCACTCCTGACAGGAGCCCCTTTTAGCTGGGAGCCTTGGGCCAACCCCTCCCCTTGTCCCCTCTTACGCCGGCCCCTGCCTCTATGGACCCTCCAAGAACTGGGTGAGAGGAGGCCAGGCCAGGCAGAGCAGGGCTCAACAGGCCTGGTCTGGATGAGGCAGAGTGGAGCAGGCCTGCTGGGGGAGGGAGAGAGGGAGGTTTCCTTTGATCCATAGCTCGGCCATAAGTGCCCGGTGCCTGGTGCTGACCCTGCCAGCTCAGTCCTCACCCAGGAAACTCACTCCTGGGAGCAGCCACTATCCTGGGCCAACAAGATTGTGGCTGTTTGACAGGCCTCTTGGGCCCATTCTCTTTCAAGATCTGGTTCTGCGGAAAGCCTTGGGTCCTGGGGCCCAGCCTCTCTGCCTGCCTGTGATGGGAATCAAATCACTTTGACCCATTATTTGTAAGGCAAAGGCAGGTATGTTTGTTCCAACCTTCACTCAGCCCCTCAGGGGACTGACTACTAGAGAGGAGCGGACCACAGCCTTCCAGAAACCTGCAAGCAGCTTGCATTTGTGTTAATGGGACCAGGGCTTTGGGACGCAATCAGCTGGCCTCCAGACAGGAAGCCTGAGTGTGTGCTCAAAGGAGGCAGTGGAGAGATGAGAAGTGGACAGGCCTGGAAGGTATCTGGGAGGAAGAGAAGCAATCGCACCTAGAACCACATTAGACATACATGGGGTGGGTGGAGAGGAGCCAGATATCCTGGGATGGCTCAGATGTTTGGTGAGAGCACATGGCAGAGGTGTGTGAGGATCTATCCAAGGGGGGGCTGGTCTGGACTGGAGGACGTCAGGCCTCCCCAGAGCATCCCCATGAGATGGCAGGTGGGAGGTTGGGCCATGGATCTGGTGCTTGGCTGCAAGCCTGTGCTGGGCACAGGGAAGGCTTCTTTCCTACTGCGCCTTGAGATTCCTGGCTACTGCCCCCTTTGCTCCAGTTCCAGTCCTACCTGACCTTTGCACCAAGTTGACGCACATACCTTCTCTTCGGGTTAGGACCTTGCTTCCCCTTGACTCCGCTTCCCTGTGTGGGTAAATGCCTGGGGCAGTTTCTGTCTGGGCCTGTCTCTAACGCAGGATCCTGATGTCCTTATGTGGCCCTTGTAGATACCTCCCATTCGTACTGGCTTTGACCTGTCCCATGAAGCGCCAGAGGCTGATTTGTGAACTCATAGTTTCTCAGCAACCTCTACCCGCAGCAGCCTGAACCTTGCTTGGGGCACCCCTGCGGGTCCCTGCAGCCGAGTAGGCCAGTGGCCTGCCTCAACTGGAGCAGATGTGGGCCAAGATTCTGAGTCTGGGCTTTCTGCCCTAGGAGCGACATCCCTGCCTGCTATATGAGGCCACTTCTCAGAAAATGTCCTGAGTCACTTGCCACAATTAAGGGGGGTAGACAGAGGAGAGATGGAACCAGATGGCCCTGTGTGGACCACAGCTGACTGGTGTGTCCATGGACTTTCAGGAGAATCTTCACTCTCCTATTCACCAAGCCCACATGGCACCCACAGTGGCCCTGGGAGAGGTATCCGCGTAGGCCCCTACCACTTTTGAAGCTGGTCCATGGCCTGCTTAGGCCTGGCTTCCCCACTGCTGGATGGCCCTGAACCCCTTCTCCAGTCCCCTTCCTTGCTGGGGTCCAGAGGATCTGCTGCACAGCTGGTGCCTTGATGCCAACGTGCCCCAGGAGGAAGCTGCCTCTGGCTTGGCCTAGTTCCCCAGCACCCCAGCTGCCTTGCCTGTCTGTCCTGGGATAGCCTCAGATACAGGAGAGTGGAGCTGGGGATGGTAAGGTCAGTCAGGTGGGGAGAGGGCCAGCACCATACCCTTCCTCCTCAACTCCTCCTCACCTGCTCCCCCAACACCCCAACTTTATCCCTTCGCTCAGAAGGAAGACCTCTGCCAAGTGATTGCCTCACCGCCTTGACTGTAGTCTGCTGGGCCGTGGCCCCTTCGTATGTGGCCTTGGTGCTTGGTGATCATTAGCTCAGAGGCCGCTGCCCCAACAAGTGGCCCAAGAGACCTGACCACAGGGAAGAGACTTGGGTTCAGTGGCAATGCGAAGCCAGAGCAGAACTTGGGTGACCTGTTCCCAGGGGGTCCCAAGCTCCAGGCTGTGTGGCTGTGAGCAGGAGGTCCCTTGTACCTGGGGCACTGTCAGCCACACCCCTGACCCCCAGGCCACCCCTCAAAGAGGGATAGGGCACAATAGCCATGCCTTGGGTGACAGTGGTCCTTTGCAGGGGCTGTCACTCTCTGCTCTCTGTACTCACAGGGAGCGTTGGGTCTCTTCATCCAGTCATCAAACAGTGAAACACCTCTGATGTGCCACTTGCTGGGCTAGGTGCTTATAGAAAAGTGGAGAAAACCAAGTGACTTGTTGCAGTGCTGACATTCAATCAGGGGAGACAGATAGTTACCCTGATAAAGGGTAAGTTACCCAGAGCCCAGGGTGCACCTGGGCCCAGGCACCCTTCCAGAGGCCTGTGGAGTCAGTGTGGCTGTGGCACGTCCACGATTCTCTAACCCCTTGCCCTCTGGTGACTGGCAAGCCCTGGGTGGTTGTACCCATGTAGCTATGAGGCCATTCTGGGTCTGGAAGCTCTGGGCACCTAGCTTCGTGGTGAGCTTGGGTTCCTATAAGCCTACCTGCCCTCAATGGGGAGAGCTGGGACTCAGGCCAGTATGTAACCTTCTTCAGTGCTTGGTCCCCACCTGGAACCCCTTGACCCTCCCCTCCTTGTGCCTTGGGTCGAATGAACACTCTGTCTGTCTTGGCTATGACCTTCACTCCTCTTACCCACAGCGCCATCCCCCAGTCTTGACATGCAAACCCAAGGACACCTCAGAGAATGGGGCTGTGGCACAGCCCTGGTTCTCTCCTGCTTCCCCTGCCTCCAGTCAAGGTCAGAGATCATGGAACTGAAGCTGCACACAGATGGATGGATAGATGGACTGTCAGGCCTACAGGGAGAAGGGTCATGGCAGAGAGAAAGGAAAGGGCCAAGGGCAAGGGCTGGAGACAGGCTGCTGAAAGGCCAGGCACCATGAGGACTGAGCTGTGGCTACAAGGTTTGGTGACATAGAAGGCACTGGTGACCTTGGCAGAGCAGTGTCAGGGTGGGTAGCAGTTGAATGGGTGGAGGCCTGTTAGTGAGAGAGGTGATGTTTAGAGGGCGTTCCCATGCGCCCCTGCCCCTCCCTCCCTGTGGCCCAGGCCTCACAGTCAGTGAGAATGTGCTGGGCACTTACTGAATGAAGGCTCTCGGCTCTTGTCCATCAGGTCAGGAGCAGCGCCCCATGACCCCTACCTGTATGGGTCAGGCTGGCTAGCCAGGCACTCCGCTGTGGGGCCTGGTGGGCTTGCTGTGACCAGTGGCCCTCACCCTCCATGTGCATAAAGGGACTGTTTCTCATGTCCCTGCTTTCCTCACTGTAGGAGTGTCCTAGGGTTGCCCTAACCGTGACTGTGGCCGGGGTGGGTCTTCTCTCACAGTTCTGGAAGACAGATGTCTGAAATCAAGGTTTTGGAGGGCCTCAGGAGGCTCTAGGAGAGGATTCTTCCTGCATCTTCCAGTTCTAGGGGCTCCAGGCATCCCTGGCTTGTAGCCAACACTCCAATCTCTGCCTCTACCTTCACATGACCTTTGTGTTTCTCTTCTGTCTCTTATAAGGACACTTGTCATTGGATTTAGGACCTACCCGATCATCCAGGATGATCTCATCTCTAGATACTTGACTTCATCCAATCTGCAAAGGCCCTCTGTCCTAATAAGTCACATTCACAGGGTCCAGGATGTAGACACATCTTTTGTGGACCACCACTCAGCCCACCACACCCACTATGCATCACACTCTCAGGCACCCCAATTCTGAGAACACCAGCTTATGGGACGGTTCTGGGTGGCCCCAGTCACACTGGAGGACGGAGGCTGCACTGCAGCTGTGTTCCACTCTGTGGGACAGCTGTTCCTGGGCACAGGTGTGAAAGGGATGACCACCAAGGCCACGTGCTCGGCAGCCCTTTCCTGCTCTGGTTGTGGGGATCCGAGTGTCATTCTCCCTGTCACCCAGATGTTGTCCAGCACAAAGCCAGACAGGAGTCCCCTCTTCAGAGTGGCCTGGGTCTATCAGTCTGGGCACGTGCACAAGTTGGTGTTTGAGGTCTGTGCATGACTGAGAGAGGGGTGGGCAGTGGAGGAGCAGATCCTTGATTGGAGTAGGCCAGTAGGGAGGGGGCTGGCGCCTCCGCAGAGGAACTGGCCTCAGATAGGAACAAGGACATACCTTTGGGAGGGACAGGAGGAAGCTAGGGGCAAGAGACACAGCTGGGGTGGTGGGTTCTGTTTCTTCAGGAAAATATGGGGCCCAGGGGATGACTGGTGGGGGGAGGAGTGTAAAGAGTGAAGCGATGTTTCTCTGAGCCCTTGAACATTTTGGAAGAGGGACCAGCCACATCTTGAGAAACTACACGTAGGCTTCCCTCTGTCCTGCCCCCAAACCTTTGCTCATGAGTTTGCTCTACCTGGAGGCTCATGCCCTTACAACCTCAGCCTGCTTCAGTGCTTCCTCTGTAAGACAAGGGTTCTGTTCTCCCCACACCCTCCTATGCCCCCATCCTGCAAAATTATGCATCCACGTAAAGGCCATTCACAGTTAAGCCATGCAAGCCATGGTTACTTTTCTTCTCTGCACAGCATTTTGTTTTCCCAGGAGTTAATAATTGTCCTTTGGCTGGCTGTTTGCTTAGCTTCCCATGCACTTATCACTAATTCAACCCCAGACTCGTCCTGGTGTGTAAATGTTCTCTCAAGACGTTCAAACACACCAGGCATTCTAGTGATTTCATCTTGAAGAAAATCTCTCACAGTGGAGCCCTGACCAGCTGCAGGCTGTCTAGCTGCCTGTGCCCTTGTCCCTGGGCACAACTGGCATCCTAGGTCCTCCTTTGCCTTTTACTGGGGGCCCCGCCCCCAGGTTGGAGCTCTCAGTTTTCCCCCATCCCATATTAGAGCCCTCAGTTTATGGGTTTTTTTTTTTTTTTAACAAAAAGCTTGTGTTTACGTAATGCTTGTGTAAAGTTTAAAAAATATGTTTAAAAAGAGCTAAACTGGAGATCAGAAGCCTGGCTTTTGATGCCTGGCTTGGCCTCTGCTATTCAGCGTGGCCTTGAGCAGGCCTCTCCCTCCCTAAGTCTTGCTTCCATTATCTATAGAACCACAGGTTTAGATTGGGGTTATTCATTAATCCTTCATTTATTCATTCAACAGACACGGGTTTAGCAGTGCCTCTTAAGAAAACTGTTTATCATGGAAAATGTCAACCCAAAGCAAAGGTACAGAATCGTTAATGAAGCCCCGGAACTGATCAGCCAGTGTCAGCAATTATCAACAGTTTGCTTGCATTTTTCATTTGTACCTTTCTTTTATTCCCTGGAGTAGTTTTTGGAATTTTTTATTTTGAAATATTGTAATTAGGGTCCTAGGAAGTTTGCAAAGACACGGGCAGGAGACTGGTGCCCCTCTCCCCAGCTCCTCAGCACCAGCGTCTTACCAGATGAGACCAGTGTCATCGCAGAGTGGTTTGGGGCTGCATTTGTGTGTGCAAGTGTGTGCATGTGCAATTTCACTGTGTGTGTAGATCCATGCGACACCACTGCCATTAAAATGCAGTCCTGTGCTGTCACCACACACATCCTCATGCTACTTTTTATAGATGTGTAGTTTTATAATAAACTGCCCAATTGTTTTCCAGAGCGGCTGCCCCATTTTCCATGCCCATTTCTTCACGCTCTCACCCGCCGTTGCTATTGTCCCTACCTTTGATTTCGGCCCTTCAAATAGATGTGGAGTGACTTTGCACTGGGTTCTGAGCTGCATTTACCTGATGGCTAATGATGTTAAGCAGCTTTTCATGTGCCCCTTAACCACTCACATGGCCTCTTTGGTGAAATGTCTTTTGTCCACTTTCTAAGTGGATTGCCCGCATTTTTACTCTTGGGTTTTGTCCGTCCTTTTAATTTATACATCTCCCCCTTTTTCCTGGTATATATTTTTAAATGAACTTTTGACTGTGAAATAATTTTAGCTTTACTGAAAAGTTGCAAAGACGGTGCAGAGTTCCTGTGTACCCTCCCTGCCCCCAACCAGGTCCTCCTGATGTTAACACCTGTCCTGACCACAGGACATTTGTCAAAACTTAGCAGTTTTATGACACTAGCACCTCAAGCCCAGGTTTCATTCAGATTTCACCAGTTTTTCTACTAATGTTGTTTTGCTGTTCCAGGATCCCACCCAGGGTCCCACATTGCTTTTAGTCTGGAATATTTTAAAATAAATGCTAGACATTGTGTGATTTCACTCATAAATGCTTACCTCTTGATTTCTAACAGAAAAAGGCTTCTGAAAACAACGCCACAATGTCATCATTATCACACCTAATGGTCCATATGAAAAACAAACCCTTAATGTCACCTAATACCCACTTTCCTTGATTGTCTCAAAGATGTCTTTTTATAAATGGTTTAATCAGCTGTGAATGTTGGCAAAGTGCATACTTAGCATGAGGTTGATATGTCTCATGCCTTTTAAAATCTAGAACAGCTCCTTACCCCTTTTCCATACCATCTATTTGTTGAAAAAGCCAAGTCCTTTGTCCTGTAGCATTTCCCACAGTCTGGGTGCGGCTGACGGCATCCTTGTAGTCTACTGTGTTCCTTTATGCTCCGCATTTCCTATCAACTAATGGTTAGAGCAAGAGCATGATCAGATTCAAGTTAAATTTTTTTTTGCAAGATGACTCCCTGGCTGGAGCTGAGCCCTTAATCCCATCCTCTAATGCCAGGAGGCACACCTTGTCTGTTACCCTGCTTTCAAAGATGTTAAGATGGTTCCGTAGATTCAGGTGGCATCAGACTGATTCAGCCTTTATAAAATTCCCCAACAACCTTACACCCAATGGTTTTAGTAGCCATTGATGACCTCTATCTAGATCCATTACTTAGGATTACAAAAGGGCAATTTTCTGATTTTGTAATTCTTCCTTCGTGTCCTAGTTGAAATTCTGCAATGGAAGGACTTTCCCTCATCCACTGCTTGGTTATTGTGAAATATAAGTGATCTAGGAAAAACAGGATTGATACATGAACCTTCTTTCTATTTATTACCCTTCAGAATAATGACATGGCTCCCTAGCAACGTCCAGAATGAACAGTCGTTAAGAGCTCTGAATATACTTTAGCCATTGCCATCATTCTTCCTTTTGATGCTTAGATGGTCTCATCGTTGGCCTGTGGGAGTTCCTTCAGGGTGGTTCCTGTGTCCCTGAGACTTGGTCCTGGTGATCTGAGGGTTTCCTTACTTCCCGCTACAGCAGGAAGTCCCAGGCGCATCTTGTATATTTCCTGCTTCAGACCTGCATTGTGACATTTCCTCAAGGAGCCCTACTAGTTCTTTTAAGAAGGAAATGGTATTAAGAGAGACCACATGTAGGCACTGCTGATTACAGTTTAAGAGTTCCTTGCAGTTCTTTTTATCTTTAAGATATAACCCATTACATGTATGCAATCAAAATGACATGTTTTCAAGGCAATCAAAATATGTCTTCTTGGTCTGCTTATGTCACCAACTGGTTCCATTTGTTTCTGAGATTTTTATTTTTATTTTTTATTTTTTGATGCTTAGGAATTGCTTTGGTTTTCTTTTTGATTTTGTTTTAATTAAAGAAACATTTTTTTTCATGAAACAATATCTATATGTGCTTAGTTATGTCCCCCTAGCTTTTGGATGTATTATTATGCCCTGGAGATATTCCAGGGTATGCAAAGCTTTTCCTCATTCCTTTATGCAGCTGTAAAACCCTTTAAGACACAGGTCTGGTGTAGCTGATGTAGTTTGGCTCCAGTAATGGCTGGTGCACTATTTCCGGTCATTTGCTATTACTGATAAGTACCTACTCTTGATAGGTCTGTGGGACTCCCTGCCCCCTTCCTCCTGAATTATTTCAACATATGCAGAATGCTGGTCATGTATCAGACCGTGGGCCAGGTTCTCTGGACACAGTGGTTATGGCGGGGACCTCTGGCTGCTTACCCATTCTTATTTGGTAGCAGAGCCTTAGCTGTGTCGATGACTGCCTGAACAAAGACCACTTCTGAGCCACCTTTATAGTTAGGTGTGACCACATGACCAGTTCTGGTCAGTAAGATTTAACTGGAAGTTTTGTATAGCACCGTTTGGGACATTCCTCGTTCCCCTTGTTCACCCCTCCCCCTGTTCTCTTCCTCATCTCATTCTGGTACTGTGGCTGGAGCTCTAGCTGCCATTTTGGGTCAAGGCAATGAAAGGTAGGCCCAGGGGATTATGGAGTAGTTAGTTGGAATGATCTGGAAATGAATGATTCGTAATGATTTTTTTGGAACATCTACACTAGCCCTAAAGGTTTTACCTCTGAACTTTATTAATGCACAAGACAAATAAATGTCTACTTTGGTTAAGTCACTATTATTACAAGTTTTTCTCATAGGTGTACCTGAATGTAATGTTTACTGACAGAGGAGAAAACAAAACAGATGTGGTCTCTGTTATTATCTAGTAGGGGGACAACAATTTGGTCACATATCTAATAAGTAAGTGTGTAATTATTAGTGCAAAAATATCTACAATAGAAAAAGACAAGGACCCCCCTTAACAAAAAACCAAGAGTGAGAGACAGAGAGATTCATCTTAAATGAATGTGTCCAGATTTTGGCAATCAGAGAACTAAGAGGGAAGCTGTTTTTACAGCAGCATGCATGTAAGTTTTGTGACATTTCAAAACATACAGTTGATTTCTGTTTCCTTCAGTCAGTATTGTGAAGTAGATGCTGTGAATAATCTTTCTGATGAAAATAACTGAAATTGCTCCATAAAAGATTTTAAAACCATCTTTTTAAATGCCCCAGGGAGATGATGAAAAAGTAAGGAATCCAAGAGTCTAAAAGTTAAGTCACAAGACAGGAACTCAGATTGGTAAATAGAACTCTGAGGCTAACCTTCACCCTGAGGGTATTTGTGGACCCTGGTAACCTTGAGTTTCAGGTTTTATGGCCTCATGGATTGTGGGGACAAGCCACAAAGCCCAAGGCTTGCAAAACAGGATGTGTAATAGGAAACTATACCTCCCCCACTGCACGAAGGTAGGACAGAACAGGTATGTCATCATTGGAAGGGCGAGCTAGAGATACCACCCTTTCAGTGGTGGTGTCATTCTCCTGGAGATCTCGTGGTAGAGATCACCACGAGATCTCTAGGAGAATGGCATATTTCCAAACCTGGCACAAGAAGGACGGGAAAATATCTGCTCTTGCGTGTTTGCACTCACAAGGCAGCACCACGTGGATTTGCAGCTGGAATTACAATACCTGGGTAATTCATAAATTCCTCAGATTGAGAATTTAGTTTAAAATGGTTCTGTGTTGGAGTATCCCCAGAAAATCTTTACAAGCCAATGCAAATCCTCTTTGGAGGAACCCACCTTCAATTCAGGTTTCAAGGTGGTTCCATTATGAAGTTCTAAAAAATTAAAAGTGATGAATAACCAAATAACACTTCTAAAAGTGAAAAATAAAATAATTAAATTTAAAAATTCAGTGAAGGACTTCCGCTTTTGGTAGTGATAAATTAGTTAATTCACACCTACCTAATGAGGACAATTAGGAAAGCTGGAAAAATGGAAAAATCACCCCCTTTAAGGCATCACAGAGAAAAAAGAGGATGAAGAGTTTTCAGGCCATGTTGCAGAGGAGGACAGGAGCTGAGGTAGGTGAGGCCAGAGTTTGGAAGTGATAACCCAATTGGGGGTGTCTGCAGAGTCTAGAATGGGTGGGCTGGAGACTGCAGAGGGCTATTGACAGCTACATGGGACTAGAAGGACAGGCCTTGCAGTCCAGGGCTGGACAAGGGAGCACTCTGGTGAATCTCCCTCACTTTAGTTGGAACCCTGAAGAGTTGCTCCCTAGGATTAAGGTGATCCAGAAATAGAAAGGGTCTCCTAGGACTTTAGTAGCTTTTCATTCCTTCAATCCCTGAAACTAGATTAGAATGACCCTACATTGCTAATGTCCTCAGAAGCTCTCAAAGCCAACTGGAATCTTCTCCAGAGGAAGATAACATCATCTTTGCTCTCAAGTTATTGCCACAAAGATTTTCAATGACAGTGTTCAGTAAAAAATATGAGTAACTAGTCATATGAGAAGATAAGGCAAGATGAATGAAAAAGAAGGGAAGTAACAGACAATAGAAAAGCCCACAGTGGCTCCAGACATTGGAATGATCAAATATAAACTTTAAAATAACTAAGCATACACTGTCCAAAGATATAAATGACAATATTGATAATTATGGCAGAGAAATGAAACTATAAAAAAAAGAGCTGTTTCGGAATTCTAGAACTAAAAATGACAGTAACCAAAATTAAGAAACGAATGGATGGACATAAGAGCAGAACATGTGCAGCCAAAGAGAATGTCAGTGGGGCTGGGAGATAAGCCAGAAGGGACTATCCAGAACAAAGTGTGGAGGGACAAAGGGATGGAAAATTTTTAAAAAGGGGGAAAGAGACAGAGAGGATACAGTGAGATCTAACATGTGTAATTGGAGTCCCAGAAGAAGAGGAGAGAAAGAATGGGGCATAAACAATATTAAAGGACACCGTGGTGACTCCATGCTCTGCTCAGGAGTAGTTTGGACATCCCCACCTCTTCTCCGCTTCCCTTGTAAAGAGGACGCAGACCTGGCTTCTTTTCCAAGCAGGGGCAAGGTGTTCCTCATGTCCTTGTCCTTGAAGGACCTTCTTCCACAGCCTTGGTCATCATGCTATTCATTATGACCAGTCCTGTAAGAAACACGGTGCCAGGCTCTGCCATGATGCAGGGCCACTCTCACCGATCAGATTGCAACACCAGGGAGAGGCAGATTCAGAGAGAGCCTCAGGTAGGAATGTTACCTGTGGAAGGGTGGCCTTTTGCTACAATTTGTAACTTATTTTCTAAAGTCTATTTTGTAACAATTTATTTAAGTTTAAAAAAGGGAAAGTTGTGTCCACCCCCCCCCCAAAAAAAAGACAGAGATAGAGATAGATAGATAGATAGATAGATAGATAGATATAGTGGCTTAGAACTTTCCAGAATGGGGGTGGCAAACTTCAAACCAAAAGATTAAGGGGGGCGTGGTGGTTAGAAACCCCCCGCAGAATAAATGAACAGAAACGTACACCTGGGAGCATCAGGGTAAAACAATAAAAAACGGAATTACTTAATTGTGAAATATTGAAAGCTTTACATCTGAGATCAGGCACAAGATAGGATTACTGTATAATACCAATTTTATTTGACATTGTATTTGAATTCTTGGTCAGTGCAATAAATAAAAAAATTTAGAAACTATTTGCCAAATGATATGATAGTTTATGTGAACTCCCCCTTGAAGAATCTACAGATAAATGAATCAGTTAAATAAGAAAATTCAGCATGGTTTCTAGACACAAAATCAATACATAAAAATAAACAGAGACATAATTTATAAATAAAAGAAAGATAAAATTTGCAATAACATAACATATATGACTAGGAATAAATCTAATAAAGATGCAAGAATGTTATGTAGAAATGTATAATAATTTCAAAAACATTGAAGGAAAGATAAAAAACAATAGAAATATATTCTATGTTCATGGACTGAAACATATAATGTTTTCCCTTTGGCTTTTTAAAACATAATTTCAAATTTATAGAAAAGCTACAAGAACATTAGAAATAAATAGAAAGGAACATCTTCAACTGGATAAAGGGCATTCATGAAAAACCCACAGCTAACATTATGCTTATTGGTGAAAGAACAAAAATTTTACCCATAAAGTCAAGAATGAGACAAAGATGTCTGCTTTTGTCACTTCCAGTCAATATTGTACTGGAGGTCCTAGCCAGGGAAATTATGCAAGATAAAGAAATAAAAGGCATTCAAATTGGAGAGAAAGAAGTAAAACTATCCCTAGTCATAGATGACATGATCTTGTAATATAGAAAATCCTAAGGAATCCACTAAAAATAATAGTACTAATAAGCAAGTTTATTAAGGTTGCAGGATATTAGATCAATGTATTTCTATACACAGTAATGACCAATTCAAATAAAATTAAGCAAACAGTTATACTTATAAAGCATTAAAAAAATAAAATACTTAGGAATAAATTTAACAACAGAAAGGCAAACCGTGGATGGTGTGACTCAGTAGCTTGAGCCCTGGCCTGTGAACCGAAATGTCGTCAGCTGGATTCCCAGTCAGGACACTGCCTGGGTTGTGGGCCAGGTCCCCGGTTGGGGGCATGCCAGGGGCAACCAATTGATGTTTCTCGCATACATTGATGTTTCTCTCTCTCGCTAGAGAAATGAATAAATGAAATCTTAAAAAAAAAAAAGAAGAGAAAGGCAAGACTGTACAACAATATATCGTTGAAGGATGTTAAAGAATATCTCAATAAGTAGAAAGACATTCCATGTTTATGGATAAAAGAATTAATATTAAAATAAAAATACTAAAAATACCCTCCAAATGGACTTGCAGATTCAATACGATGCTATCAAAATACCAGCTGGCAAAAATGCCAATGCTAAAATTCACATGGAAATGCAAGGGACCCTGAAAAGCCATAGTAATCTTGAAAAAGAACAAGGTTGGAAGACTTGCACTTCCCTATTTCAAAATTTACCACAAAGTTATAAGAATCAAGACTGTGTGGTACTGGCATAAGGATAGACTTAAAAGTTAATGTACTAGAATTGAGAGTCCAGAAATAAACCCTTGTATTCATGGGCAATTAAGTTTTTGACAAGGGTGCCAAGATAATTCAATGGGAGATACAATAGTCTTCAACCAATGGTGTTTGGACAACTAGGATATCCGCACGTAAAAAAAAGAAGTTGGATTCCTACCTCACACCATACAAAAACCAAGTAACAAAATGGATCAGAGGCCTAACTGTAATAAGGAGTAAGACTATAAAACTCTTAGAAGAAAACATAGGCATATATCTTTATGACCTCGGATCAGGCAATGGTTTCTTAGTTTTGACACCAAAAGCACAAGCGACAAATGATAAAATAGATAAACTGGACTTCATTAAAATAGTCCTGTGCTGCACATGATACCATTGAGAAAGTGAAAAGACAATCCACAGAACGAGGAAAAATATTCACAATATATCAGATAAGGGACTCGTGTCTAGAATATATAAAGAAACCTGGTAACTCCACAATGAAAAGGCAAATTACTCAATTCTAAAAATGGGCAAAGAATTCAAATAGAAAATGTGCAAGTGGTCAATGAGCACATGAAAATGTGCTGAACATCATTAGTCATCAGAGAAATGCAAAATCAAAATCATTATGAGATACCACTCTATATGCACTAAAATGGCTGGAATCGAAAAGATGGAGAAAACATGTTGGTGACAATATCAAGAAACCGAAGCCCTCATACAGTGCTGATGGGAATATGCGGTGGTGCAGGTGATTTAGAGTATGGCAGTTTCTCAAAATGTTAAACGTAAGAGTTACCATATGACCCAGTAATTCCACTTCTAGGTATAGTCCCAACAGGTAAATTGTATGGCATATGAATTATATCTCAATATAGCTGTTAGAAAAAGAATATTAGATAGATTTCTCCTATATAGGTTCCTCTCCTCTACATAGATTCCCCATATGTTGATATTTTACTGCAATTGCTTTATTCTTGTTGCCATACACACACATGCATGCACACACACGTAATTATTTTCTGAATATTTTAAATTGATTGAAACATTCTTCTTCTTTATCTCTAAATACTTAATTAAGTGTGTATTTCCTAAAAACAAGGAACATTCTCTGATCTAACCACAGTACAGTTATTGAAATCATGAAATAAACATTGATATAATACTATAACTTACAGATCTTAGCCAGAGTTTGCCACTTACCCCAACAGTGTTCTTTCTAGAAAAGGAGTATCTCTGATCATGCATTGCCTTCAATTCCATACCTCAGTTTCCTTTAACCTGGAGCTGTTGTCTTTGTGTTTTATGACAATGATGTTTTTCAAGGGCACAGGCCAATTATTTTATAGAATGTCCCTCTGTTTGGGTTTATCTGATGTCTCCTCACCCGTTAGATTCAGGTTTTATAGTTTTGGTAGGAATGTCAGAGAAGCGATGTGTCCTTGGTGCATCAGATCCGTGGGCGCACTATGGCAGATTGTCCCACTACTGGTTACGGTGACTTTGATAATTTGGTTAAGGTAATATCCGCCAGGTTTCTCCACTGTCAAGTTGCTGTTGTTTGCTGTTGTTTTTCATCTGTGGGGAGATATTTTGAGACCATTCCTTATTAAACCTTCACCCACTAGTTTTTTTCATCCATTGTTAATTTTTACGTGAGCCAGTCATTACTACGATGGTTGCCAAATGGTGAGTTTCCAGTTCCATCATTACTTCTATGAGTATATTTATTATTTGGCTTTCTACTGTGAGGAAGAGCTTCCCTTCTACCCATTTACTTATGTATTTATATAAATACGGACTCAGGGATTCCTAACCTTCTGGAAGAACAAGGTGTTCCAAGCTCCTCCAGACTTTCCCTGTCCCTCCCATTCCTAGAATCAGTTGCTCATTCATTCCTAGAATTAGCCTTGGATCCCTAGTTCATTTTAAGTGGATAACTGCACTTAGAAACCTATTTGGAAATTATGCACACAGACACACACCCCACATACGTGTGTAAATACACACATATGTACACATATATGCACACATTCATGCATATATGTGGATGTGTGTATATATATGTACACTTCTACACATCTCTATTTGTCATCTATCATCTGGCTATCTGCTATATATCATCTGTCTGTCTATCTTCTATCAATTATCTATCCATCCATTGATCTAGCTGTCTATCACCTTAAGTTCATACTGACACCTCTAATTTCAGATACATTTTAGCCTTCTTCTCACTTGCTTATTTGCAATGTCTTTCTCAGCCACTGGGAAAGCTGGCTCCCATAATCTACAATATGTTTACGTACTTGCTCAACCCTAGAATACTCAGAAAGTAGTTTCAGAATTGTTCACTCATGTCTTTGCAAAAAAACCCCCTGCTCTCTAGACTTTAATGTTTGTTTCTAGTTCCTTTGTCTTTAGCCTGAGGGCATATAGTCCAAAGGTTGCTTCGGAAAGGTCCTTGAGTTAGTTCTTCCTCTTTGGGGTGGCTACAGTATTGTGCGGTGTATGGTTTGGTCCATTCGTTTCTGTTTGTATTTCATTTTAGGACATTTCCACTAGCCTTGTGATTTTATTTATTTTAGATAATTTGAAGTTCAGATGCTCTCTGTCTTCCAGTTATACTAGGGCCGTGGGTTTTGTGTGGTTTTATTTGTTCTTGTGTTTTTTTTTTAAATTGATTTTTATTTGGAAACTCTGTGGAGAGTTCCAGATTTACTTGGCTGCCATTACCTTGGCTACCCAGAATTCTCCCTCCAAAATCAATGTTTTGAACATGCCAATTCTTTCCAATTCGATTTATAAATTGAATGCAATTGTAATCTAAAGGCCATTTTTAAATGGGACTGGAGAAGGTGGCTCTTAAATTTATATGGAAGAGTAAATGGCCAAGAATAGTTTAGACACTGCTAAAGAAGGAGGTAGAGGGAGCTGCCTTAGTAAATTCTAGGAATTATTCTAAAGGCACTGAATTAAGACAGTACAGTATTGGCAAAAGGATGGGTAAATAGACCAATGGGACAAAAATAGAGAATTTGAAAGCAGACAAGCCACATGTACAAACTCAATTTATGACAATGCTGGTATTGCAGGACAGTGGGAGGTGTTTTTTTCAATAAATAATGCTTGAACAATTAGTTTTCCATATGGAAAATAAAGCCCGACAATGTCAGCTGTTGGCAAGCCGAGGGAAGCATAAGGAAGCGTAGATACTGCAGGCGGGCCTGGGAATGGACAAAATTGCTTGGGAAAGTGGTTCGTAATCCCCTAGTAAATTGGAGGATGCACATTTCCTGTGGCCCGGGGAGTTCCCCCTGGGTGTGATCACCAGAGAAACCTGTGCTGGGCATCAAGAGGCCTGCCCGCGAACTTGCAGAGCTGCCCTCTTTGCAACAGCATGGAAAGTGCAAACAACCCAAATGTCCATCAAACCAGTAAGTGGACCAGACAGATGGAGATTAGTTCTGAAACAGAGCAGAAGCCCGAGAGGACAAATGGATTCCAGCTTTTATGGAACAGCATGGGTGAGCCTTGGGAATTCCATGTTCTATGTAAAAGCAGTTTGCGGAAGAATACAAACAGCATGGTTCCATTTATATAAAGTTTGAATCAGGTGAAATGAAACAATATATTGTTTAGGGATGCATGCAAAGGCAGTGAAACTATTAAGAAAAGCACAGGAGCGGTAAACGCAAAATTTAAGAAAGAGGTCACTTCTGAAGTGGGGAGGGGGACAAGAAGGGACACCCAGAGCCCTTCACAGGTAATGTCACCTTTCTTTTTTTTAAGCTGGGTGGTGAGTATACTGGTGCTCATGGTATTTACTGTTCTTTCTACTCACACATATTTTGTAAAATTCTTTTGTGTCTTCTCAATTCTAATAGAAACCATTTTAAGCCCTAAGAGTTCTGCTGAATTACCTATGGAGAAACACTGTGAGCCTGTAGTGGCTGGGAACCTCAGAAGTTGCCTTTGGGCTCTTGTGCCCCCCCAGGGAGCTTGGCCCTGTGCTCTGACCCTATTGTCTTGGTCACAGCAGCGGTACCCTGGGTAGGCTGGTGCCGGGGTTAAAGTACTAAAGCACTTCTGTACCTGCTCACTACATTGCAGCTCGAGCGCTCCCCACCAGCTGATCGCCCCAGCCTCCCCTTCCTGGCTCCCTCCCTCATCCTGATCCTGTAATTAGCGCTCACGTGGGGCCCAGCAGAGGCCCTCTGAGACCCTGCTTGGGGCCCCTGAGCAGCCTCCGTGCTGGGCCACCAGGGTCAAGTGTAAGGAACATTTGTACTTCCTCCTGAGGCCCCCCGCTCTGCAGCAAGGCCCCGCACCCCCACTCTTGGAGGAGAGAAGACTCAAGGTTATATCCACCCACCGGATCCATTTGCTACCCCATCCACCCACAGCCAGTTTGCCTAATGACCAATTCACCTAATTACCAGGTCACCTCGAGGCCTGAATTTGGAATTCAAATGAAGGAGCTTATTTTTACCTTTTATTCTAACAGTGACTCCAGCTTAATCAGTTCTTTAATGATCAATTTGCCTAATTAAAAAAAATTAAGCATTTTGAAACCATTTCAGCAAAGGCTCTTCTGTCTCTATGATGTGTTTGCAAGGACTGCTTTGTTGCTGGGTTAGAGTTACTTGCTCTCCTGCGGGCTCTTTTCTTTTTCTTTCAAAAGTAGACTACATCTAGCTGTAAACATGTCTCCATGCCACAGCGTTTTCTAGAGCTGCTCACTCGCCCCTGGCCTTGGAGTTGCCTGCCTCTGGTTCTGACTGGTGAAGGACCCCGTGGGAGCGAGGTGCATGCTATGTGTCAGTTTATTGAATTCATAAAGAAAAATGGGATTGGGAGACACAGAATGATATACAAATGATATATCTTAATAAAGTATACTACGTGTAGAACAAAGCAATCTTCGGGAAAGATCTTTAAACCAAAAGACCAAAAATGTCCTTCAAGTATTCCAGAGAAGAGGGAATAGAAAAACACAAGCGGAATGTGTCGCAAATGTGCTGGGTGCCCTCCCGGCTTCTCTTGGCCTCTGGACCCAACGGCCTTGCTGTCAAAGGACCTTCTTGACCCGGACAGGTCACGCCAGCTCCTTGTACATAAAATGGGGCAAGGCTGGTGTGTCCTTCAGATAGTTGGAGGTCTGTTAATCCATGTACTGTTTACTATGGAGCTGGCCTGGAGATCCACTTTAACTACTATAGAAACACAGATTAAAGCAAGCTGCCCTGAGAGGAATGCTTTGTTATCTTTTGTTTGTTTTCTAAAAAATCCTTAAAATGTCAAACAGTTGGGAGAAAATAAGGCCCCGATGTAGATGTAGACCCAGTCCACTGCCTCCCTGTGATTCGTTAATGTCCTTTCCTTGGCCTCAAGATCTCTACTTATATCTCTAGACCCTTCTCTCCATCCAGCATCGTCCTCTGGAAGCTTCCTTGAGTACCCACCCACCTCTGTGAGCCTCTGCCATCTTGGGAGAGTGTCGTCGTGCCCCTCATTCTGCCTCCCGCTCTGTCCCTTACACGGAAGCTGTTAATGGTTTAATGGGAGAGGAGGAGTAATCCCCAGTCCAACGAGTGGAGTGAGCGGAGAGGGGGTGACTTGTCGCTTGGGGAGAAGGATTCCTTGCTTTCTTCTGGGGAGCTCAGTTCCAGGCTGCCTTCCAAGCAGGAAGTGAAGTGTGGCCCCGGGGAATGAGGTTGCACACCAGACTCCTGGCCAGGCACCTTGCGTATGC